>OMLP01029954.1:69919-90715 GCA_900302685.1 Spondyliosoma cantharus
ATGCGTCCCCTCCAACCTCCTCCTCCTCCTCCTCCTCCTCCTCATCAGCACTACCAAGTCAGCAGGGGAGAGGCAGAGGTGCATGTTCAGCCCTGAGCTGAACCAGGGAGAGCGACACGCACGCACGCACTCACACACACACACGAGCGTCATCAGGCGGAATCAAAAATAGTCTTCCTGGGTGTGTAGAAGCCGAAGTGGCCGGAGTTTCGCCTCTCCGTGCCATCCTGCAATATGTAAACAGAGTGTGAGTCGACGGTACAGATGGATCAGACGGACACGTACACTAATCATCCATCTGTCAGCCGCACTCACTCTGAAAATGTAGCCGTCTCCGTCCTCTCTTTGCCCTCCCATTCATCCGCCAGCGGTCGCCACCCACAGCCGCCCATCCTATCTATGGGATACATGCGTTGCCAGGCTGCTCGCAGGTGGTTACCAACTGAGGAGGAGGAGGAGGAGGAGACGACGCGGGGTTCATCCATATATGCATGATGATTCTCATGGCAGCTCACTGGGGGAGCTCACCTCACGGGAGGCTCTAACAAGGCAATTATCCCTGTTAGGTTTCATTTGACTCCAGCAGAAGGTGCGTTCGCCGTCCTGGAGGGGTTTGGACCTCGTACGCCTGGAAACCCCTCCCCCTTCAAGGCTTGGAGAAAGCGAACAAGATGGTTTCGGACGGAAATCAAAAGTTTTAAGATTTGCCGTCTACCCGTCAGACAGTCACTGGCTATAAAAATCAACACGCGGCAGCTTTAACCTTGTTTGGGGTAGGTTATCCATCCAATTAACATCTCGTTGATTTGATTTTGTGTCAGAGTGCGATCACCCTCACCTGGGAAATCAGTTTTTAAGGAGCGCACCTGTTTTGAAAGCTCGTGTTTTGCTGCTCCCGGGGTCCAAGATTGGATAATTAGGCCTCGCTGAAATGTTCTTGTTCCAAGGAAAGTCTGATGGACAGATGTTGTGACCTGGAACGCATCAGAAAACCGTCTTTATTTATGACTTTCTGTTCAAGTCAAATATTATTATTATTCATTCATTCAGCTGATTAACTTTCATGAATTTAACCCGATAAATGTCTTTCGGCCATCCTGTTGTTGGTGGTCAAACAACCCAATCAGCAGAATAAATGTTGGCAATGTACGTTCCTACAAACATCGGATATATTGAGACTATACATTTCTTTATGATGCAACTTTAATTGAATTCTATTGTATGTTCTGACAATGTTGTGCTTCTGCTCTGGTTAGGTTTAGGCACAAAGAACACTTGGCTAGGGCTAGTAAAACTTGTTTTGGTCGCCACAAACACCACTCCAAATGTCCCGAGGTCTCTTGTTTCAACAACCACGGCTCAATATGTCCCAACTTCCCATCAGATGAAACGTTTTTTGTCATTCATAAACGTGGCTCGAAATTGTCCCGAGTCTACTTTTAAAATATCCTTTGGTTTCACACTTGACAAACGTAGAAACGCAACCTCGAACTGTGGTGACTCCACAAGCGTCTCCTCCCCCTCCTGACGTGAAAGTCTGGTGATGCGACACGTTCGCCCACGACACGCACAAATGTGACATTACATCAGAGGTTTGCAGAAGCGTTAAACGGCTTGATTTTACCCTGGCGACTGGGCTGCGTCATAATCATAAAAAACAAAGAAATAAACGCTGGAAAAGGTGGTTTCATCCAAACTTCTTTGAGATGCTCGCAGTAAAATCTAAGCCCACGAGATAAACAATAATAAAAAAAGAAACTCTGACACTTTGAAAAGCAAACATTTGAATTTTTGTTGTTTGTTTTTTTTCTCCAACATTAAAAGGTTGATATTTTGCTGCCAACTTTTGTCTCGTGTGGCTTCAATACCAACTGAACGCTTTCTTTGAAACCAAACACTTGCTGAATAAAACAAGAAAGATACGTGTGTGTGTGTGTGTGTGTGTGTGTGTGTGTGTGTGTGTGAGAGAGATCGAGTCCTCCTTACCATATTCTGAGTTGCTGCGTTGGAGCTTCATGACACAGACATTCATCCACGCGATGCTGAGAAGGGGGCCACCTGGAGCATCACGGGCAGGTTGACACATGGCTGGAAAGGTCGTTTCTCCACGTGGTGCTACCCATGATGCCACGCTAGCAGGAATCCTCCACTGGGCGCACGATGCTATAGGTCTAAGGAAAAAGGAATGCCGGCTGCTAACGGAGCGGCCTTCGGGGCGACATTTGAAACGTTGACCTTTAACACAAAGAGAAGAAGGAACAGTGAGCTCCCACCAACATGTCAAACACATCCACCGCCTGACGTCCCGAACGACATTCTGCACATTAAGATGGTTTCTCGCAGATACGAGGGTCATTTTGACAGCTTTTCTTGATGTGCTTTCCGCAGCGATATGAAAATCTGGCAGTCACATCGGATGTTAAAACCCACAAGAGAGCTCTGTAACTTTGGCATCCATCAGCAGGGAAAAAAAGGTCATCTTGACTGTGGGCATATGGGATGAAGGAGACGGAGGGGAGCGAGACGGGAACAGCATATTTTGTCCTCCAGTTTACATAATGGCCGACTGTAAAGGGGGCGGAAACTCAGTGAAAACACCGGCGTTGATGGTTTTGAAACTCCTCTCCAAAGCCATTAGTGATTAGATAAAGAGTGCAGTTTGTAATGACGCTCTCTCTCTCTCGCATGTTCTCCATCTTTATCTCTCACCTCAGCTGGATGAAAGGCAGCGAGAGCCTCCTCAGGCCTTTGTTGTGGACATTATTTTACCTTGACAGGCGCTGTATGGGCACTCCAACACCTGCAATTGCACCTGCGTGCTTTGATCACAGGCTTATTGGGAAGAAATGGGAACTTGAATAATGTAGGGGCTGGAGGACAGCGATGGCAGAGCTTGCCCAGGGACTAGCGGCGTTGCCAGGTTTGGCTGACATTAAAAAGAAGCCTCGAAACTGCCAATCCAACATGAAAAGTAGACAAATTCTTTATTTAGGATGCTGGAGGGTTATATTTTGCCCTTGGACTTGCTGTCGGACTCCTGTTTTATTTGTATAATTAGGTGAAATCCTGGGCCAAATCTACATATAACTTTTGTTTTTGCTCGGCTGTATTTGTAAAGGAAAAAACACATTTCAGCCAAGTCGAGAAAACCTTCGATGGCAGTTGGTGTTTTAACATGTCGGCCACAGTTTGTTTTGGCATTTTTAGGGAAGAAAATGCCAAAACAGTACATGTAAAAAAATATATTTAGCCAATATTAGGGCCAATATAAATAGCTAAAATTACCCCTACACTGGTTTGCAGTGTAGCTCGTTAGCTAACAAGCTAACTACCGTCTGTCAGCGTATAATAACAGCCTAACCGTCATTCGGTGCACTTGAAGCCAGAATGTGGAAGTTAACTGACCTGCTGTTACCAGTTCGTCCTTAACGTTTTAAAGCTAACTACTTATATGTCACTAGCTTCACTTCAGTTTAATAAGCAAATAATGGTATTTGTGCTGCCTTCTTTGCTTCTGCTAACGGCTAGGCTCTCCGCTAGCTAACGTTACACTTGTTATCTACGTCATCTCTCTGTCAGTTAGCGTCAACGGCTCACTTCAAGCCAGACGTTGACGTTACTGGGCGTGCTGTAACTGCTCTTAAATGACATAATGTATAAGTGCGTCACGACTTCAAGGTAAGAATTTGTTGCTACTTATTGCTCTTGAGTTATTCAATAAGATGCCAACTGCTTCACAACAACAAAGTAAAAAAAAAAAAAAAAAAGTGCTTATTTTCTACACAGTGAGTTAAAGTATGAACATTTTGCTGCGTGAGCGGTTCAAGTGCAAATCACGGTGTTTGTGCTGCTCCTTGCTAACGGTTAGCCTCACTGCTAGCTAATGTTAGAAGCGTTAATTAGCTGTTACTGGACCTGCTTTCACTATTATTTCTTAAATGAGTTGGCTTCTCAGTTGCCACAAATGTACCAGACATTGCTGTTTGATATATCAGTAACTAGTCTGTTGGCGAGCTGCTAGTAAGCAGGTCAGTAATAACGTTTTGTACTGCTAGTTAGCCACATCACTAGCTGCGTCTTGTTAGCTGACGTTACAGACGTTAGCTAGCTGACAGGCTAACTACGCCATCTGTCGTCAACGGGTCACGTCAAGCTAGAGGCTGGTTGAAGTTACCTTGACTCGCTGTAATTGTTCTTAAAATGATAGACTAAGATGCTAAGTAGACTAAGTATTTTCAGTCTGCCATTGTGCGCTAATATGGTTAATATTAATATTAGTAATAAGCTGCTGCCCATTTATGCTTTGAAGTAAGCCAGCCAGATGCTATCCAGCCACCTCAACACAGTATTTGTATTTAACTCCTTTGCTCATTATTTGGCACTGAATTTGATGCTTTCCTGCTGTTACTAATACATAATGGTTAAACAGTTTTGACAGCGGATATAGTCTTCCATCCTCAAATGCATCTAACACTACATTTTGATGGAATTATTGCAAGTTCGGCTGCAGGTTTTGACAGTGTGTTTCTACTCTGGTCTCTAGCAGAGTGCAATTATGTATTTCCTGTAACGTAAAAGTGGACCTGTTTATAATTAGATGACCAGATTGTATGAAGTTACAGCGAGAGAAATGCTTCGTCAAGTAATATATTTATGTATAAACCTTATGTTTAGCACTTGCACCACAGTCATTGTTAACCTCAAGCAGATGTGCATGCACTGATGGTCATCGATGAAGATAACATTTCATGAGAGCAGATATAAGTATTCTTTCTGCTGTATGCAGATTTTCGTCACTGCTCCCACAGATTAGATCAGATTAGATTAGAGAGTCTTTATTGTCCCCGACAGGCAATTTGGTTTGTAACAGTTGTCAACACAACCACCACACATCATCCTGAAATGATACAATACAGTGACATAACATACGGTGTAACTTGCAACAACCAGGATGTCATCATAAAAATAAACAGTGAGAAAGATGAATAAAATAAATATGATAAAGCTCTAAGAGTGCATCAGGCCTTTGTCTAGTGCAATAGCAAGTTAAGATACGGCTTTTTTAAGGAACCCAACAACTGATGAAACAAATGATCTCAAATGTCTGTATGATTTGCCTCTCTTAGGGATAGTATACCTTCTCCCTGTTGTCAGGAGTCCAAACTTTTCCTGCATGGAGAGAGTGATGAGGGTCTTCCAAAATTGCCTTTGCCAAAAAAAGCACTGGCACTAATTTAAATGATCTTGGCCATGTTTATCAAACCAGAGCCACTTATAGGGAACAGATTAACATTTCCCAACTTATTTCTGTTCTCCATGATGTTACCAAACCAACAGGTCATTGCCAAAGTTATAAGTGACTCGATAAAAGATGAATAAAACATTTGAATTTTTATAGAGATTTGACGACACTGAAACACCTCAGTTTTCTCAAATAAAACATTCTCCGATTGGCCTTTCTGCAGATGCAGTCAGTGTTTCCTTCAAAAGTCATTGCTCGTCAAAAAGCTTTTTTGATATCTCGTCCCTAGAATCTAGCTGGTGTTTATTTCCACACCTTCACATCTGTGCTGCGAGTCTTGACTCTACCTAACAACTCGTACGTATTCTGCATTCACATGAATTAATCTACTGCGAATGAATCGTCTCAGGTGAAAGTTTGGAGCTTGTTTATCTGCAACCTTGTGAGTCTGAGCCGCCACGGTGATTATGTTATCCCACAGAGCATGCACAGCAGCTATCCGTCTATTGATTTGACACTGTGGTTTTTCTTTCCTTCTTACAGTACATTGACTTTTTTCCGAATAATGTGCACAAACACTGATGACCTCGCCTCGTCCGTGTGCTTTCACTTTCTTTTCTCATTTTCTTTCTCAATTACGAGACAACAGTGTTATTCACTTCTAAAATATATCTCACCGTCCACTTCCCACCGGGCTCACAAACATAGCCATTTTCAAAATCACTGCTTTTCAAAAATGCATCTTAAAAAACGCTGGTTTCTGGACTTATGTGGGAGTTTGTCTGCATGAGCTGCTGTTTTCTTTAGCCAGCGAGACGAGCAAATGAGAAGACAAACGTTGAGAACTGATGTGCATCTGTGTTATTCTCAAAACTCATTTGCCGTCCCTAATTAAAAACTCTGTAATTAAAAGGCATAATGTGATATTTGCTGCTCGTTTTGTTCTTTATTTGCAACTGGAGCAATTGGTGTGTAAAAATGATCCTCCAGCTCCCAGTGAACTACCTTGGGAGCTCCAGCAATAAGAGAAAATAAAAGAGGAATGTAGAACAGCAAATTCTGTACGGTATAAAACTGAAATTAGAAAACCACCCCTGGCGTATGGACATTATTATCACCTTCCAAATGTCCTAAGTACAAAGAGTAGCATTTTATTTCAGTGCTTTATTATGTTACTAATGGATCTTTTCAGGGTTTGGCAGTTCTTTCAATGGACTCCCTGTGTAATGTCCATTCTTTGTAGCTGCAGCTGTAGCAGCAGTCACTTGATCAGGACAAAAAGGGCTTCAGCAGGATGTTCGTTTATCTCACACAGCCAAGTGTTGGGCTGAACAAAGAGATGGAGTGCTTCACTTTCAAACTGTTCGGAAGAGGCTCCATAATCGCCAGGGAACTTACACTACTTTGAATCGTGTTAAGCAGCCAGGGGATTGCAGTGCATGCTGGGAGATGCATCTATAGGATCCAAGGGCTGCATAGAAGTAAAATCTGTAGGATAAGCTCAGCTTGGAGTATATGGGGAAGGAGGAGATTCAGCTATAATGGCATTGTACAATGGCACCTAGCAGCAAGCAGAGGAAAGCGAGAACAGCTGATCACGTGATGTGCCGCAGTGGGTCCACTCACATCACATTGGCCTCGCCGGGTCCTCATCTGCGTTTCAAATGAGAAGCCTCTCTCATCCTCTCTTCCTACGTGTGAATGGAGGCTATAAACAGGCTGAGACGTGCCGAATAATCAGCCTCCTCTCATCTTTTCCACAACTTAACTGGTCGTAACACTAAAACAACAACTGTTTGATTTGCAGTCAAGTGAAGGAAATGTGGCAGCGGGGAAATCCACTCGACCATGGGCTTCATTCAGTATGCACCTCCAGCTGACAGGCTGATGAGCCACAATCAGCCCTGCCTGTCTGACTGGTCCATGCTGTGGCAGTGATTGGTGAGTCAAAGCCCAGTTGCCAGAATAAAACGTTGGCATTTAACGGTCAGATTTGTGCATCACATACATGTCATGTTTCCATTACATGTATGTGAGATGACTTTTCTCTCCAGGACCACTGCTCGAGATGACGTGTTACCATTTTTAAGCACGAAACCCCTGGATATCTCAGGAGACATTGGGGCATTTCCCAGCAGCCCTAGTGGTGACTGAACCAGGTAAGCCAAAACATCATCTTTTCTTAACCCTCCCTAAAAGCAGCCCCCGAAGAGACACCTTCAAAATTAACATAAAGTTAAAATACAACAGTACAAAGTGTCTCCACTACAGAAGCCTCTTCCTTCTGACGCCGGCACAGGAGCTTTCACTCACGTCTTCCAGGCCCGGTGCACCTCATTAGGGAATAAAGTTGTAGCTAACCTCAAGGAAGCTAAAGGAGTAGGTGAAGTCAGTGCGTCAGTGAGTCTTGCTTTGGTGCCAGCTTTATTTAAGTCTTTCGAAGATGCATGGAGAAACATATCTACGTTATCTGACTCCTGATGAAGAAATACCTCCAGGAAGTTAAAGAACACACTTCAGAGAGTAGGTGAACAGTTGATTTTTTTTTAAATTATTTTTTTTAATGATTCATTTTTCTGTTTATTGAATCTTTTTTTCTTTGTTGTTATGTACACACCGCATCAGACAATACAGAAAACAAACAGAGCCACACTAGAAAAAACAAATACAGTCCTGTTGGGAGTTGCATTCCTTCTTGTTCATTTGTTAGTTCTCTCAGTTTTGTCCTCTGTATCTAATGTTCTTTCAAAAGTCTTTGTCGCTGTTCAAGGTCCAGCTGTGTTTCTTGCAATATTAAGCGATGTGTCAATTTTTTCCATTACGTAGATTTCCTCTATTATCTCTGGACGGCTGATTTTTTATTTTTTAATCATCTCGTTATTCGTCCCTTGATTTTGTTTAGAAAAGGCTGATTTGACTCAAAAACATCAGTCATTAACCTACTCTCTGAAGTGTGATCTTTCATTTTGTGGAGGCACTTCTTCATCAGTAGTCATACGTTGTAGATATATTTGGGTTTCGGCATTTCTCCTGTTGTCTTTAATGCAGGTGTCACTACGGTCTGGCACCAAGGCAAGACTCTTGGACGTAATTATCCTTTTTTTAGGTTAAACCTTACCTGGGCAGAGCAAGAAAAGATGGGGGCCAGGGACAAACAGCACAGGGACATATACAGCTGTGACAACATAAAGAAATGCAAAGTTTAAATATGTATGAGGTTTGCAGAAACTTGAATTGCCAACATTTATTCTGGCGATTTGGTTGTGACTTGTGGGCTGCTTCCACTTGCTGCTTGTTGTTCATTAGAAACACTGAAAACAATGTACAGACATGATTTGAATGCATGTTGAGTGATTTTTCGATGTTAAGCAGAACGCACAGCCTCGTTTCTAGCCTCACGTGTAATGGTCTAGAATGGGTGCTGTATTGTATCAGTATCAGTATTTGCCTCTAGCTGCTAACATGTTAAATGAGACTTTTTACCAGCTCATCACAGTTTTTCTTTTAAATCTGATGTTGTGTCTCACAATGACATGTAATTGTGTTGATTATGGGCCACCAGATGACGGCTTCATACACTTCAGTGGACTAAGGAGTTAATATAGCAGCTAAAACACGCTTGCATGGCATCACTTTAAGGCTGTCATCTCTACTTACTCTACTGTGTGCCTGAACAACACATCCTTGTTTATAAAGGCTGTCCTTACTAAACTATTAGAACATTTTGTAATCTGAGAGCTTCAGAACTCATTTTATAGCAGATATCTGTTCACCTTTTGGTTGTGCTACATTTCAATTTCCTTTTCGGATCACTGTAATTTTTTTGAATTAGGGGTTGAGGGTGTACCTGTTGGAAAATGGCCTGAAATGAGACATGGCTGTTATTTTAGGAGTAAATGATCACCAGAGCTGATACTGTTGTTTTCCTAAAAGCCTAACCAACATAATGTACGAAGTAGAAAAGCTCTGGTAATGTCCTCTCTAATCTCAAGCATAAGGAAAATAGAATTCTTCATAGTTAGCAGAAAATGCAGTGTGTTAGGAGATTTAAAAATGGGGCACTACTCATGCTAAACGCATCATATTCAACCTGTGATGCTGTACTGTACTATTTTTAAGGAGATGGGGCATATTGGAAGTTTTCAGTGAGTATATGTGACTGTTATTTGAGAGCTGTACTGTGATGTTGTTAGAGGTGTGGACGTGGGATATACTGCATCGACGAATCGAGAAAGAGTTTGCATACAGTGTTAATTGTTGATTTTCTGCCTTCAACTGGACAAGAAAGTTGTACTCGTGCGTTGAATTGTGGGCGAACATTGGGCTTAGAGTTGCAGATATCAGCAGCAAGTGTTAAAAACGACATCCAGTGTTTTGAAAGCAGACATCTGGGCAAATTTAGGATTTTATGAACTTGCAGGGAAGCACAAACTAGGTGAGACAATAGTTTGTAGATTATAGCACTTTTCGTATTGTTTCTGTGCCAAAGATACTGGTATTGAAGCCAGATTCACACCTATAATATTATCAGGGGGCCTTCATCCATTTACTCTTGTGTATTATGATACCAGTGTCACATGCCAAATATGACCGTCGTCCAAAGGATAAAGTCTATAATACTTGTCTAGCATACCCTTTGGTTAGAATATCAACCGGATAGAGTAATAAAGGTTTATTTACTTCCGCCAAAACAATAATGATATCGCAGTTTTAGTACAACCTCAAAGAACAGGTGGGGTTAAACCCCTTGAGGACAGGTCAGAGTTATAATGCGCGTTGTCTCTCATCTCATCTCATCTCATCTCATCTCTCATCTCATTTTCTTTCCGCTTTATTCGTGAGGGTCGCGAGGATGTTGCCCCTTTTTCAGGGGGTTACTGGAGCCAATCCCAGTTAACTCTATGGGTGAAGGCCAGGGTGCACCCTGGATGAGTCGCCAGCTCATCGCAGGACCCTTTCTGATGGCAGAGGCCGCCACGCAAGGTGTCAACTGTTTGCAACACAAGCTCAGTTCCGCCCAGGGGAGCCTGGATTTGAACGAGCGACCTTCTGATCACTAGTCGACCCTCTCTACCCACTGAGCTACCACCCCATAATGCGCGTTGTGTGGTTAGTAAATCCGCTGGTCTAATAATGTTTATTTTCATGAAAGAAGTAATCTGCAGTAATCTGCATTGTGTCCCAGGGCATTTCTAGTTGTCAGTAAGCCGGTAAAACTGCAGTCTGCAATCTCTCACAGTGCTTCAGCCAAGAATTTGTGAAGGCTTAATGCTGACGTGACACCTGACCTCCCATTTTCCTCGCTCCCCGCTGTTGTGACACTCTGCCAAAAATGCAGAGAAAAGAAAGTTTTCGATTACAGCCTTTCTGCAGAATGATGCCTCTTCCTCTTCGTCTAACTGTTGCCACCTCCTTTCGTTTTCCTTTTGCTCTCCGAAAACATTGAGCCAAACTATTTTCTCTGAGGTGTGGGAGTTGGGATGAGCGAGTCTGTTGACCATGACTGATAATTGTGGATGATCTGAGATGAAAATTACAGAGCAGAACCAGCAGCTGTATCAAGCATAATCGCAAGAGGAAACCTTCCTTTCTTTAGAAAAAGTACGAAATGAGTACAGTTCAGTGATGATACAAGTTTCTTTGTGTTATGTAATGAGCTAAATTATAGATAATTCTTCCCAGGAAAATTATAGGGTGTCAATCGCTCCTGTCATCTCTACTTAACCATCCTGTGATTAATTGTTCTGGCCCGGGGATCAGCTCTGATCCGTACAGGTGTGTGGATGGCTCTGCTTTGTTCTTCATCGAGAACTTCATCATTTTGTTCCGGTTTATTTAGAAACACAGGTGGTAATCAAAACATTAATTGCTACTGATACTTTGTGATTACTCAACTTCCTTTGCACTTGTCGCAAATAGCATTTCTTTGTTATGGTAATGGTGCACAACATTTTAAATAAAATGAAACTAATAGAATTCTTTTTTGCAACACCAGTGGGAATAATTCCCCTTAAATAAGTAGTATTTGGTTCTCAATGTGCCCTTCACCTGTTTCTCTGTGAGGTCTTCTTGGCATACATTTGACACTTAAATGGCTTAATGCATAAATTAATTATTCAATCTCCTTCAAGTGATCCACGTTCAGCAGCATGCAAACTGCTCTAATTCATAATTTATAGAGTGGATAATAGCTCTAAACCTGAACATTTCCTTTATCCTTGGAGAATCAGTAATTGCATCAACCTTTTTTCTATGTCATTGTTTCTTGAGGACTCAATCAAGCGAGGTGGGTGTTCTCACATTTTAAATCACAGAGCAGGGCAAAGTCGCTGGACGGTGCTAATGGATTGAATCACTGTAAGACGAATAATTAATACAAATCTATTCAAGTAAATGCTTTTTTGTCCAATTACACATCTAAAAATGGAATAACAATATGACTCAGTGATCCATTGTTTGAGCGCTTTTGGAAAACTTGTTTCTTTTTTCTTTTTCTCTGAAAGCTGTCAAAATTAAGTATTTGTTGGAAATATGGCATTAAATTCTTTTTCCGTCAGCACTGATGCAGAACAAAATCTTAATGGCAGCTTTTTTGAGGTGTATAGGATATAACTGCATGTGGACGTATACTTTTTCAGTTACTGAAACTCAAATGGCTCCCAATGGCTGTTCCATTGGGAATAGAATATGGAAGCGCTGTATCTCTCCAGATGAATACATGAGTGTGAATGTGACAAGTGTTGTGTAGCGCTTTGAGGAATCAGTTGACTTGAAAAGAACCATATAAATGCAAGCCCATTAAGCCAGAGCCCCAGAGTGTAGTAAAAATGTACATTGGAAAATCTGTCTGAATCGTAAAGCTGAGGTTCTCGATTAATCCTGAGATCCACAGGATGCTTGTCATTTGTTCCAGGCTGGAAGCTGTGGATCTTTAGCATGTTGTACCAGTAGCCTACAGCTGTGAGACATCACGTGACAGCCTGACTAAAAATAACCATCTCTACACCAACACACGACGAGGATGATGCCCGCTCTAAGAATAGGCCCACTGGAGGGAAACGATATGATAGTAAATCATCAGTGAAGCAATGGCTGCAGTGCAACAGAGAAAGGGTTTAATAATCTGGCCTTGAAACAATGTGATGTCAGCGAAGCCTGTGACAGAATAATTTGCTCAGTACAGCTTTTGCTCGGTACCTGTCAGGTATACAAACTGCTAATTGACTTGAGGAAGGATCGGTAGAAAACTAATCTAGTTGTAACCTTGGAGGGCCGTAAACAAAGGCAGTTCACACTGTAACTTGTTGATGTTTTAACTGCTGCTTTTTTGCTTTTGTCTGTTTTCTTTTCTCTTTCTGGTGACTTACAGTGAGTACAACAGTTGAGTAATATTCAAATATACCTGTCTACAATCTATAAGTACAATAGAGATCACTACTCTACCAGGGAATGGATCATCTGTGGTGGCAAAGCTAAGCAGAGAGAATTAAAGATGGCACCAGTTGATTCTAGGGAGAAGGCAGATGCTTGGATATGTAGGGCAGGACCTTGACCTGGAGGTAAAGAGCAGTTTGTCTCTTTGACTCCCTGGATGCAAACGAGAAACAGTGAAGTGAATTCATTGGTAGTTTCTAGCAGGAGGCAATGTGGAAAGACCAACAAGGACTGTTTTTGGTCAGTCTTATTTAATTTGTCTTGAGTTTGAGTTGAGTGAGTTTTACAATGAGTTAATTAGGCAATTAAGCTTGTTCTAAATTCAGACCGTAAACAGTTGTATTTTTTCTTTTTTGGAAAAAACGAGAATGGGTGTTAAAATACCTATTTTACACTTTTGAGTTTGTGTTTACCACTTAGACTAAGTACTGACCATGCTGCTTTTACATCTACATCTTCCAGCTGAAACGAAGTGCTATCAGACTGTCGCCTCTTGCAGTGCAAAGTGGTATTACGACACAAGATGGGCCAGGGCTTTAGTAGACGTCTCCGCCACACAATCAGCAGTCAACAGTCTGTTTCCTTTTTTAATGTTTTAACTTAAATCATGACCTTATCTTGCAAATTGCTTTTCTTTTTCAGAAATTTGAGCAAAAGAACTGAAAGACTTTTGAAAGATTCATTGCACGACTAAGACCTTGTTGCATAGATTCATTGACAATAACATTGTATAATCTATGAAATTGCATCAAGTACCACCTTTTTTCTTCTGCATGTCATACGATATCCACACTGTAAATCGATTTATTTCATGTATTGGCATGATCCATTTCCCTCGGGTGAGCACAGAAAAGATTTCATGTATCAAGGGTCGTTTCACACGGGATTGAACCAGGGTGCAGTCTATCAGTGTATCCAACAGCCAGGTAGTATATTACCTTCAAGGCTCTATGTGTGGAGTTGGCTGCCCTGTCACTGGCAGGCAGACGAGCAGCCATTTTGGCTCCTATAGTAAGATGATGTGCTCTCAGGCAACATGCTAGTCCCATTTATCAAGCACCTGAAAATGGCTGGACTGACAGATTGGTCGATGTATGATCATACGATCACAGGTGTTATCATGTGTTGGTGTGGAGGTGGCGGTGCATGACTGGCCCAAACATCTCTAGGGCTTATCGGGCGATTAGACTGGTTGGAGGTCTGTTTGGACTGATAAGAGGAGTGGCTCACCTTCTACTTGGATGACCTCTGAGAGGATCAGGATGGCTGAGGTGAAGGACATTTCTTCATAGCTCTTTATGTTGAGCTGATTTCATTCAACATGTAATCATATGATGCTGAGGTTCACATTTGCAGACTTCTACATCCCCTCACTTGTAAGTTTCACTTGAAATTGTCCTAAGGGCATAACCATACCGTTTAATAACATATAGCTCCTCGAAAGGACGCCTGCTCCTCTGTGTCTATATGACAGACTAGATATAATCGCAGCTTCCTGTTTAGTCAGCGATGCGCTTAGTGTATTTAGAGAATTGCCTCACCATGTCTCAGCTTTAAGCTAATCTCCTGAACTCAATTTTGCCATAACAATAGAAACCATTAGCAGGCTCAGTGGTGGTGAAAAACATTACAGGATTCTTCCCCCCCCTCAGGATTCTTGGATTAGTTAAGTGCCAAAACTGCAGTCTGTCAGTTTATGAACATTTTATAACTCAGTGATTTTTTGTCAAGCTAAATTTGAGTAGCTTTTTCCATAATTGGATTTAACGTTTGTAGATTTTCGTCTTGTGCCAATTGAGTCGTCTCACAGAATTCTAGAGGAATTAAGTGACAATTCTGCACTTCCTCTCACACAGTTTGTCCATCATGAAACACCCAGTGTGGTTAAAAAATACAGTGCAGACTGATGGGGGGGAGAGAGGGACTTGTGAAGAGGTCGATTAGCAAGTCAATGAAGCCATGGAGCACTGCAGCCTCATTGACCTGTTGCATAGACGAGGCCAAGCAGAGAAAAGGTGACGAAAACAGGCTACTGCCAGGCCACATCTGGTTTCTTTCAAAAGCACAGACTAATTTACCAGAAAATAAGTAACTGATGACCCCTGACAGTGATCATTCACAAGAGAGGAAGTGAACAGTGCTAAAGGCATTAAGGAGCACCCCTGTCGATTTCCTCTCTGCCTCTTCAATCACAAAGTAGCTTTACAAAATCAAAGAGCTAGCTGTGAATCTTAAGCTTACAGCATGCCGCCACGATTCAACAAACAAATTTGTTTCCGCAAATTGAAAAGTTTGAATGTGAATAATGACTTAACAAAGTAGCAAGTTTTACATCATGGAGTGTTGCGGAGGAGCGTCATTGATCTACCTCGTTGCAGCGATTGAGAATCTCAGAAGGTGTGATTGAAAACGTTTCATAAGAAATTTCTTGTCATTCAGTATTGAATCTGAGCCCAGTGGTCGCCTAATTGCCATCTTTCCGCGAATACGTGGTCGGAGGTTTAACTGATGGATAGGTTAAGATCAATATGAGAAGATTAATCCATACAGCAGCACACAAAACCTTACTTAGAGCTATTTACTTGCTTTACAGACCAGGGAAATTGGCAGACGTCTGAGAGGGTTTAAGCTCTTCATTAGAATTTCAGGAGGCCTATTTCCCAGGCTGCCTTATCAAAAAGTGCATTGATTATGTCCAGTTGAAGCCAAGTCACTCAATACCAAAATCCAGATTGTATGTATTATTGACTTTAACATGAATTTTGTTCTGGTTTGTTTATACAAGCATCCTTATTTTTTTATATTCTCATTATTCTTTCAGATGAGGAGCATATACCCTGTGAGTCATCCCACTGACTGTTGATGTGACTTATTATGCAGCAGCATTGAGTCGATGACCGTCAGTTATGCATGACATTTTCTCCAGCATATGACTACTGTTTGTGATCCTTCGAACAGGCGGTGTCCATTTGCTGACCGTGCCGGTAGTTTTCTATTTTTCTCTTTTTTTACAATGACATCTTGAGAAGTATAATTTTTGCTGGGAGCTCTCCAATTTCTATGGAGATTCATTTGGCGCCCCCGTGTCCTGTCACCCATCTCGTCTGCTCCCTCGCGCTCCTGAGCATCATCATCTGTGGCGGGTCTAGCCTTGTCATCTAACCGTTAACAATCAGACAAGATGACAGCCGCCCACCATTAAACATCAGGCCTTTTCTCTCATAAAGATGCATGGTTTGGAGGAAATGTGCAACTTTAGGCTTGATCAACATGCATCTCACCACAGGCGGCAAGTGCAAGTGCATAAGGGAATGCAGGGATGACACAGAGGCACATGAGTGTCACATCATCCATCAGTCTGTCACAGGCTGTCGCCCAGCTTCTCCCAGAGATGCTGTTGATCTGTAAACAAGAGAGAGAAACATCAGGCTTCCTGGGGCGTCTTGTGCGCAGACAGTTGGGGCAGGGCAAGCCTCTCTCAATGAATCACACACTGGCAGAGGACTGCTTTGACCAAAGCAGAGTTTTGAAACACAGTCAGGTGTGGATGAATAATGCTGCTGAAGAATACTGCTCATAGGCAACTGGCTGTGTCGGAAGCATGAAAACAATCTATGGCTTGGTGACATTTTCTAATTAGGGAAGAACATCGACTGGGAGAAACTGACAACAGGACTTTTCCCGCTTCAGCACCTTGAAAAGAGCAGGCTGATTGTTTTGTTGGACTAAATGATCCTTGGTACATCTTTTGTAAGTCTGGCTATTTACAAATGCTCATTATGTCATAGCTTATACAGTGTACAGGAAGTTCTGAAGTTTATGGCTTTGAAAAAAAGCGATATTGATGTCGAAGTGATGACACTAGCTGGATGGATTGTATTGATTGACATCTATGTTGTAACTGCAGCCAGATCTCAGGTGTCTGTGAAGCAATTTGCTGCTGATGGCCACTTTCAAAACCGTCCTTTCATCACTCAGTGAGCCAAGCAGTAATCAGCAATGTGCTGGATGTTGGAAGGTGGGGGGAAGGGACTCACTCAGTCTTTTATTGCTCCTCTAATTATTTTCCCATCACATGATTAATACTGTCACTTTGATTTTGTTCTGAGCTCATTAGATGAGAGAGTCTGTGACAGAGGACACTGCTTGTACAGCGAGGGGTCGGCGATGTTTGCCGCCCTGTCGTTTCCGGGCCTCTGAGACACCTCTGTCCTCCAGACAGGAGGACTTTGAGCCAGGCTTATGGAACCAGGCCCACTGCCTGCCTGGTGGGGGGTGCTGGCTGGGACCGGGCCAGGGCCACGACTGGGGCCAAGCTATTTCTGAAAAGGACCAGGGAGGATGCAGCTGGTGTTCCTGCTGTTGATAGTGTCAGTGTGCCAGTGGAGCCCCTCGAGAACCAATGAGCTCTTTGATATCAAGACAAACCGCCATTAACGGCGATAATCACTGTACAAGCGATGGCCAGAGCCTTGGCTGTGGACACGCAAGGACAAGAGGTTTTACTTTAGCAGAATTTTTCATTTTAGATAGACTAATAAACTGAGCCAATGGCCAGGGTTTACAAAAGATGAAAAGCTTCAGTATACAAAAACTGTCTCACCTTGGTATTATAAATGTAATGTTGTTTCAGAAGTTTTTCCACCCTCACACAAAAGGAATGTAGCTATGAAAAACAGTAATTTTTTAAAATGTCTTGAAATTTTATTGCTCGAAATGGGCCAAAATATATGAAAATTGATCAGGGCACAAAAAATTTGAAGTCAGGACATCATTAGTTAGTAGAGCTTCATTCTTACCTTGGGAACAGCAGTTGAGAAAACAGTCTTACCACAGGGTCCATTTAGTAGCTGTTATGGAGCTTTCGCATCACATGATCTTCATAAGCAGATAAGCAGATATAAGTTGTCCAAATGTCATAGACTTGTAGGTATTCTAATTTCCATTTTATTCCCAGTACTAAAAGGTAATCTCCGCAATATACACGTAATCTTTCTCCTCATTATCATCTGCTGATGAAGCTCATGTCCTATGGACGAAAGCTCCAGAACCCCTGCTAGGTGGACCTTGTTGTAAAAGTCCTTCTTTTGTCAGGTCCAAAATATGCCCACATTGTTGTAAATGAAAATGTTTTGTAACTATGAATGGATCCATTGATTATTGGGTTCTTGGAATAGAAAAATCTGATCTATGCTGGAGAAAAGGATGACCTTTAAGTGGTGGATAAAGAGAGATCACCACAGGGTGCTACAGTATGTGACTCACCATTGAAAACAGACAGTCTTTTCTTGGCTTTTGGAGGAGGCTTGACAAGAAGGGAAAAGATTATACACCTTATGCTGACATTGATTTTTTTTTGTTATTACACAAAAAGTCATACTCGGTGTCACACCTTCCCTTTTTTAATCAGACCTGAATGTCAAAAGAAGCAAAAAGTCATCACTCACCCAGGATTTGAGATGTATATTTAATAATACTCTCCTTCAGCAAACATTCACGACAGATGCGCCAAAATAATGTTTTGACACCAAACTTTTGGAAAATTGTAATTTAATTTCATGGCTTCGTTTGGCCATCAACAATGCGTCATGTACCCTGCAGAGTAAATAAGTAAACAGAATTTGGAATTCGAAGTGCATACTTTTATCTTATTCAGTGCGTAATTGTGTATAAATATATTACCATGAATTATTTTTTAAAAATAAATTATCAGAACCAAGTGAACTTATTTTTTTCTAAAAAGTGTTTTATTTTTTCAGCTGCACTTTATAATTGACTGACATCTGGGTCATTTTGACTTTAACTTCAAGAATAAGATTTGCAGTTACTTCCATCCGTCCATCCATTCGTGATCTACAGCCATTTCTCATTTACAGAGTGATGGAGGGCTTTGCTAGCCTATCACATGGCCTCAGAGGCAACACAGACAGACGACCTTTCATCCTACAGGTCATGTCTTAAGAGATCAGCTAAACAATGACTCTTCTTTGTGTGAAAGCGAAAGTCAGTGCTGAGCTTTTTTAACTTACTTATGTTTTCTAACTAAAGTTACACAAGTAAAGTAGTTATTTAAAAAGCCAAACGATTATGCTTTCCTAAACTGAACCAAGTAGTTTTCTTGCCTAAACCTAACTCAATTGCAAGTGTATGAAGAAGGTCCGACATGCCTGGTGCTGGTAAGCTGCAACAGTCATGTATAAACAGAAAAGAAAAAACTACCACTCGGGTAGGTCTTTAGTCCCCTGAATGTCTAATGACAGCTCTTCAAGAAGATTCTGAGTTGATTGTTAATCGTCTGACTCTAATGTTTACAATATATGTGCCTAAGGACCCTCATTGCTTCTACTGAGCAACACATTAAATATATTGTATGCTTAAGAACCCTTATAGCTCCTCCTGAGCCACCTCTCACATGTCAGGTGTACTGTCTGTATGTTTATTATGGGAAGAAACAAGACAGAGAGCTCTATTCATTCTGCCGCCTGCCGGTTTCTGTCTGACCTTTGAGTGCAGCTGTGCTCTGCTTTTGTTCAGTTCTGTTGTGCCGCCAATAGATCACCTGGTTTGCTACCTGAGGCCGCTAAAAATAGCATTATCAGCCACTTTCCATATTCATGAATCCTGTGTCACATGATCACTTCACTGGTGTGTCTCAGCTGGTTCATTTCCTCCTTTGAATTTGAAGCCTTTATGTAAGATTAAGGGTTTGATGCCAACTTTATTTAAATTTAATGAAGTAATAGCTCATTAATTACAGGAATTCAAATTAAGATTTACATACTAATGACATAACTTAAACCATATGTGCAGCTGAAACATTTTGACATCAGTCCTGTTAAATTACAGATCAGATTTAATTTCACTAATTTTTAACTATGGCTGGGCAATACATCAACATTATCGTTATTATGATGTGATTTATTGTTGTAGATTTCCTGAACTTACCAAACTGTTCTAATACTTTACCCACGTAGTCGTTATATCCACATTATGGATGACTAATTATCAAAAATCTCATGGTGTTGATATTTTGTGAAAGTACCAATAGTCGTTCTTACAATTTTAATGCAGTATCAGTATTGAGAGATCAGAAGTGCTTTTTAGGAGATTTCAAAATATAGATATAAGATAAATATTGTATATTTCAATATATATTGCAAAATTATTTTAAGGGCATTTCACGCCTTATTTAAAACTTTAAAAAATGTCTATACTCAGTATCTAACCTCTCCATTGACATTGAGGTCAGTGTCACAACATATTCTATCACTCTAATGAGAGATTGTCCTTGCAGGTGTTTGTGTGGTTTTTCTATCGATAGACTCAGCCTCTCTCTGGGGAAATCATCTTTCCTTCACGGACCAGTTCTTGTGTGTGTTGCATGCATGTGTGTATTTTATTTGTCCATGTACAAGGGCAGGTCATGGCTTACTATGAACGGGCAAACACATATACACACACACTCGCACACACAGACATGCTCCCGGGGATGCTAAGATCCTCTGGGAGGGGATTTTTCTTGAAGTGCCCTTGAAGGTGACGTCTGCCCAGAGGGCTGAGAAACACAGACGGGGCATGTTAATATGTGTAGAAAGGGTCATCCTAGGTTACACTGCGTTGCCCACCATCCTTGGCATCTCTTCACTACCCAGCCAATCACAGCCAAGGACTCAGTGATGCAGTGCCCCTCTTACTGGAGGGATTCCTAGGAACTGCCGTGTGACGACGTTAGCCTCAACAGCCCAGAGTCTCTCCTGTCTCTCTCACACCTCCGCCTCCTCCCTCCCCCTGGTCTCTGCTCCCGGGTTTCTTTCTCCCAGCTTTTCACGAAGTGCATCTGCCGTGTGTGTTTGAACAGAAAATGATCTAGCGCCATCCTCACTGCTCCCACCAGACTGGCTATATAGACGGCAGACAGAGTCATCATCCAGCCCTCTTTCTCTCCTCCTCCCTCTCTCCTCCAAACCAAGCTCCACCTCTTACTCTCTCTCTCTCTCTCTCTCTCTCTCTCTCTCTCCCACAGCCTCACGCTTACACACACAAACACACACACACACACATTCTCTCTCTCTCTCTCTCTCTCTCTCTCTCTCTCTCTTTCTCTCTCTCAGACAAACTCT
>OMLP01029954.1:90735-113990 GCA_900302685.1 Spondyliosoma cantharus
AAGAGAGAGAGAGAGATAAAGAGGAAAAATAAGACCGTTGTGTCTTTAAGAGGTTTTGCTGGTCCTTCATTCGCAGCTGCTCTCTCTCTCTCTCTCTCTCTCTCTCTCTCTCTCTCTCTCTCTCTCAGTCCAAGACTCCCTTCTCTTACTCCAGATGAGCGTGCCTGCCTGTCAGGGCGAGCAGATTTGGAGCTGAAAGGTGTGCCGTTGTTACCAGGTAAGAGCGCACGTTTCCTCTTCGGGCTGCCCCAGAAGTTGCAAAGAAATGGGGTGTCGCTTGTTGCTTTGTGAGTGTGTTTGCGTGGCTGCATGGACGTGTGTTTATGTATCAGTGTCTAGGTGACATAATCAGGAAGGGTGGGTGCTTTGAGGGTGCCACAGGGGAAGTACACTTTGCTACAACTCCCAGCCTTTCTCTGTGACACCAATTTTGGCGCCTGTTTTCGACGCGGCTTTCAATTCCATGTGCACTGGAAGGCTTTTTGTGCCGGTTTGCTGGCTGAGAAACTGCTGTAGGTACGGGGTGGAGTGCAGCTGGCGACAGCAGATCGGCTACAACGTATAGAGGATGTCTCTGGTTGCGAGGGGAGACCACGGTGTGGATGTGTGGGCGGATGGAGAGAAGAGGAGGGGAGGGGAATGGAGATGGAAGACGAGCAGCTGCTTTCATCTCATGGAAGCTAATCCTTCCGTTTGTTCACCTCTCTCCCCATCAGATAAAATGGGCTGGCTGTGGCTCTGGTGCCCTGTCTTTTTCTTTTTTCTACACTCTCCTCCATCCTTCAATTGTGATGGGTTTATCTTGGGTAGGGAGGAAAGAGGCAAGCTATTGATTCGGAAATGAGCTGTAATGCCATTTGAAAAGGGAACAAGACATCCGTCTCTGTCTGTGACTTTTCTCCTGCATGCTTTTGTTCCTCACTGTACCTGATAATCTATTATACAAACTCACCAGTGATAATGAATTCCTGCAGATAGTTGCAATCTTTTATGCTCAAGAGTCTATACAATGAGTGAGCATATACAATTGAAAAGCTCCTCTGACTCCATATGTTACCCAATATCTCTGCTATTGTTGTGATTAGTGGGAGCCCCCCTTGCTCTAAAGCAGGCTTATCACTTCCAACAGGTTAAGTGATAGAGCGCCAAATGGCTACTGCACACTGCACATGGAATGGATGGCTCCTGGCTGTCTGCAAACATGTCAAGCATATCCGTGGAGATTGTAGCACGGCTTCGCTGACAAATAAGGCATCGTTAAACGACAGGCGGCCTATCACCTCTCGTCTGCTCCCGGATTACCTAATATCTCAGGAGGCAGGATCAACCGATGCAATAGGAGAGACAGAAAAGAGAGAGGAGGGGAGGGGAGGTGAGTCGGGGTTGCTCAGGTGTTGCTGTTTAGCCCAGCGCTTGGAATACATTAGCCAGGAGACTCCGGCGTGTCAAATTGTTACCAGGTGACGGGTGAGAGTGAGAGCGAGGCAGCACTCCACGCCCCCCCCCCCAAATATCAATGACCCCTCAGCTCATTTCCCAAGGCAGAGCTTATGTTTACATACTCTCTGGGAGCTTCTGCAGATGCTCCATTTCATAAGCACTAACTGAATCAGACAGGCTGAGGCTGTGCCTGCACTGATGGATGCAGCGTGGACTGTTGGCTGGCAATAGCTTTTTGAAACACCTCAGGGGTATTTTTCATGTTCACGGTTTCAAGGAACCCTGGCTGAGTGTAATCATCACTCGGGACTTTTTGTGAATTTGCGTGATAGGAGTTTTGGTCACGACAAATGTTGATATTATGAGTTCATCTTTTTGCTGTAAAAGCTCTACACACCATCATCTGATCTTATTTATTCCAAAGTTGAGAGGCTTGCGGGCAGGTTTTTGGGGATAAGTTTAAAATGTCATCAGCCACCATCAGCCAAAAACCCAGCGTTTGCTGATATGTACCCCCCAGCTGGTGTGCACCAAGCAGGGACAAGTTTTTAGTCTAATAGATATATACAACATATATACTTACACCTGTTCTCTGTACTACACAGAAAAATATAACCCTAACCCTCTGAATACATGTTTCATATCAAGTTTAATTGACTTTTTAACTAACCGTAAAAAAGTCAACAAAAAAATGTAGATAACACTGTAATAAACTGACCGAGTTAAATGTAGTGTGTAATGTGAGCTAGTGATTTAACTCGCTGAAGTCCGGAGGTGAGCAGCGACTAACTTCTTTGTTGTAAGCAGATCTAAAAGCCCTAAATGTAAAAGCCAGCTAAATAAAATCACACAGATAAATCGCCTTAAAAAAACAAATGGTGATGGACTTGCCACTGATAGCCGATGTATTTGTCCAGTTGCTCAGTGCTACTCCCAAACGAATCGATTGGCCTCTAAGATGTCTGCCAAGTTATCTTGAATGAACTTTTCAAAAAGCCAAAGGCCGTCAGGGCACAAGAGGGCTGCTGCTAAGATTGCTTTTCATTCTGCTGAAGCCTCTCACTTATGACCAGTTCAGTAGAAGACGGAGGGAACAGGAAGTGGAGGCAGGAAAGACGGTAGTGTGACAGAAGGAGCAGCAGGACAGTAAAACGACTGTGGTGGGTGTTTGTTTCTGCTCTGGATAGCAGTACAAAATGGAGGATATAAATAGCATCTCTCTTATGATTTGACCTTGTGTGGCCATTTGGTTGTGGGCGCCCGTGAGGAGGGACGTGCACAGATCAGTGACACTGTCACCACAGAGGCCTGCTCATGCTGGTGGAGATGGTTGCCTCAGGACGAGTTTCTCTGCTATTTTTCTCAGATTGTTCCACATGGCCAACTCCCTCCCTGTAATCATCCCTGATCATCCTTGTGTCAGTCATACTGTGGGATGAATTACAGGATTATCATTTTTTAAGAAGCTCAGTGTATAAAATAATGAAGTCCTTTGGAGTTGATTATTGATTGACTTATGTTAATTACAGTCCAGTCACTATCACTGTGCCACTGCTACAGTATGTCAAATACATTGATTGGAAACTGTAATAGTGACTCTAAGTTACAGTATCACTCAATCTTGCTGACCTTGAAACTGAAATAGGCAAAAATATAAAAAAAAACAAAAAAATGCTATGCAAATACTCCTCAAATCAATCGTTAAGTATGAAATCCAGCTAAATAAACTCCCACAGTCTTTCGATTCCTCCAAATAAACATGGCTGCACACAGTTTTTTCATTATTAACTGTGTTTGTTTTCTTCATGGAAATAAAATATTGAACACCAGCCGCTAGTGAGCCAGCGTGGCGTCGCTGAGTGAGATCATTTTCTGGAATGTTGTTTTGCAAATTACCCATACCTTCAGTGCACAACATATTTTTTCAGATGCCGTATGAATATCTCTTCGAGTTTGTATGCAAATTTGTTTGTTTCCTGTCTTTTCTATACAAAGGTTGTGGCTTCAAATTGGAAGTTATAAGTCCGTTATCATTGATTTCTTTCCAGGATCAAAACAAGTGAGATTGTTATTACTATTTCACACTCAGACTAATCAGTTTTACCTTATTAAATAAACTGAATTAAAGAATGCATCATAATTTGATTCAAATTGATTTTCATTGCAAAGAAAGCATTTATTTTTATACTGAAACCTAGTCCCTGTTTCAGTCTTACTGATCACGTCCAGTCAAAATCTACTTCACTGCTTCTTGAAGCCACTCACTATTCAGCTCTCCAATACATGCTTTTTAGATAGATTTTTTTACAGCGTCTTTTTGGTCTTAGACTGGCAACTTTCAAACCCAAACAGTAGTAGTAGTAGCAGCACAGGGTATCAATCTGATGGGAACAAATAAGAAAATCATCTGAAAGTCTGAAATGGCTTGACTTTTCCAGTAAGATTGTGCCTCTTTATGACTTCAGTTTTTGTGATATTGCTCCTGGACAGAGCAGACAATTTTGAAATTGTACCACCTGTCTTCCAACTAACTATTGATTTAAAAACAAACAAAAGCACAAAACAACTGTAGTGGTCGTGGGCAAGTAATGTAATCGCACTGTAACTCTGACTACCATGGCAAACATGCCCTAATTTGTCACTTTGGTTCTGAAAACACGTTTTGCAAAGACCATCCTAAATTCCGTTGTATACAGTTAGGAAGGTACTAATTGATACTTTTTTTGTTGGATAATGGGTATCAGCTATCTGTTGATTTCTGGCACTGCTATGTCAACTTTCTCTAATGTAACAGGCAATAACAACCATCTGTGCAGACTCCAGATTGTAAAAGCAGACAAAAAGTGAAACCATTTAACAAACATAACCTAATTACCCATGAGACGAGCATAAAAAATCAAAAGACGGTGAAGCTGTGTGAAGGACGGAACAACATGCATCGTAAACACAACGTCATTGAGTTGTGCTTGGTGGAATCGAGGTGTAGATAGGCTAATCAGCTTGGTCCTGATTTGAAGCTCAGTGTTTGACAGGGTGTGTAGAACTCAGGACTGCTTGATCTCTGTGGACCTGCCGAGATAAGACTCAGATTACACGATGAATCCACACACGCTCTAACGAATGCACGCATACACATTCTATTGACAGAGCTAAACAGAGGAACATACACATTATTTGAAAAAGTAACGCCATTAAAGTAGGTGGTTTTGTACGTTTGAGTATGCAAAACATAAATAAGCTACCTGTTGCTCTGTTTCTGATGGATAAGAAAAGGTCTTTAATCTGAGGACCAACAGCGATCATGGAAAGGCTGAAAAACGAAATCCACCTGTGGAATCTTTAATGAAATGACCAAGAAAAAATTTATATTATTTGCTCATTAGAGGATGTGCAGTACACAAACACCACAGCAATGGCCCAAAAGATCTTAAAGAAACCTCACAAATAACACCCTAAGTTATCTCAGCTAACTCCACCATGCAGCCTGACAGTGTAACATCACGTTGTGTAAAGCTGCTGAATTTAACAGAGCATGAGTGGGACCTCTCCTCACAATGGAACAATACTTTTAAGCGTGTTTTCATTTAGCGCAGACGAACCAGAGCATTGTTTAGTCCGTGACAAAAGCGTATTCTTCCAGCTGTATGCAACTGCATTTAAATTCATATTTACCAGCTGCAGCCTGGTCAAAACAACTATTGCTGTTAAGTCGCAGTGAGTCGAAAAGGATCAGCGCCACAGCCTGAGCAATGTCTAATGAAGCCAGGGAAAAAAACAAGTCCGTGATGGATATGTCTGCCTTGGTTTGCAGATGGTTTGGTTTTCAACAACAGTCTGCTTAATCAAGTACAGCAAGTGAATGGCTTCAGACTAGTCAGAGTGAATTAATGCTACAATGACTACATTCAGGTTTGTCTTCTAAGGATAATCTGTACAAAGAATAACATTACAGCGTGTTGTTCATTTTTGTGACTCCATCTTAATATGTACATCCACAGCTGGCTGTTAGAAATGTACAATAGCCCATACAAAGTTTATTTAAGGAGGCTTTTTATCATGCCTTTGTCATGACTATCTGTCAGAGAGATTTTCATTTACTGGTTTCCTGGGTTATTTCAGGCGTGCACATATAGCGATGGTGGCAGAAGGGATCTGTTTCATTGTGATAGGTAAGGACGAGAAAATTATTTTATGGCAGAACTTCCAGTCTGAGAGCTGTAATTTTGAAATCCCCTTTAGGGGGAAATTGCTTTTGCCCTCCCACAATTTTTTAATATCCTGATTCATACTTAGCGGCGGTAAAACGTACCGTATACCCACAGCATTTCTCCCGCCACTGCCTGAAGGTGCTTTGTGGGGAAGTTATTAGAGATTAATACCATCTGGGTGTGTGGGCCCGCTAAGGGACACAAGCCTTGCCCCTTGTGCTCCGTGTCTGTCCTCCTGAGCCCCCAGACCCGCCTCTACATCGTGGGCAAAACGCCCCCCCCTTGCCTAATGAAAGAGTAGATTAATTATTTCTGAAGGGCACGCAGCATTAAAAAGAAAGAGGCCCTGGAGGACATTTTCAATGTTTCATGAATGTAAAAAGGCATTACCTGAAACCCTCATCCACATCCACCCAGCCCTAAAGACACATGGGGGCATCCCATATTGCACCTGCTTGACATGATATCAAGGCAGTAACTCAGTGGAAGAGAAAACAGAGGAGGAAGTGCCACCTCATTCCAGGGTGATGTCAGTAATAACCGAACCAACTGCTGTTCTTTGTGTAATTGTCTTTTTGGCTCCTATTGTTCCGTTGTGTTGTCTGATATGATTAGATTAGCGGTGCTCCACTACAGGTCCCATGTTGCTTTAGCCACTCTGTATTGACAGTGTAAGTGTCAGCACAGAAATGAGCCCAGAATCCAAATAACATGTGTCTTTTCATAGGTGTGTAATAGTAAAACAGCTGCCATTTTCGGGGGGAAATTAAGTATCTGGACCTTTGACACACTCGCAACTCAAGCATCATGCTGAGTCTTCTCCAAGACAGAAAAGGGTAATTGTGTTTTTACAGCTTTTCACAATCCTCCGGAGTCTGTGTTGATGTCCCCAGAAACATGTCAGCCCGATGAGGGGAAACAGCGAAAACTATGTCCAAGTAAGTTGCCTCTTGGCTCTGCCACAGCTCTCTCGCTGCCTCTGGGCGCCCTTGGAGGATGCATGAGTCATAAAGCAACACGACACCCAGCAGTGTGTGCAAGATACAGTGGCACGATGGGATAGAAAAAGCAATTAAAATCAGTGTCACCGTGCACCGCCCCGTCCACGACACAAATGACCTTGGTGGATTTAAAATATATTACAATAATTTCAATGTGACTAGTTGTCACGGATATACAACTTATTGCCTCTCTCATTTCCCATTTCCCTGTCAACTCAGTGCATATTGGGCTGAAGAGGGCACTCATATTGCTGTATTGTTTCGCTCCCAATCAAGGTCATTGCATGCTCATTAAATCCTCTGCGGACAGATTAAACAGAATAAATGCACAGGCACATAATCAGTGTTACAGCCATAATATTTTCAAGTGACCCCACCGTGACGATGATTTAATTCTTCTCTCTAATACAGCAAGGCAAGACGTGTCATTAGTTGTTGAACCGGTGAGTCCTCGTTTCCCTCTCAGACAGGAACCCCCCTCCTACAGTGTGGCTCAGCCCTGCTCTGGAGAAGAGATTGCGAGGGAATGCCGACTGATAAGGAAAAGGCATTCCTCCCTTTTCACCCCACCCTTTCTCATCTCTGGCCCCGACCAATTCTCCATTACTGTTAGTCGAGCGACATGTGTGCCCTCCGCTGCCGACCGCTGAGATTTGCCTCTGATGCAAACATCCTTGTTTGTCGCCATGGCAACCAAGTCTCCTGCCTGCTGTAGGTTGTCATGCCAGCCGCCTCCAACGTGCTCTTCCTCACCCATTTGCACTGTACTGTAGATGACACGTGCGAGCCCTGTACATCGCCTTACGCCGCCTGGTCTGGTTATCTTCAGAAGATGCTCTTCATAGGTCCCACTTCTTAAAGTGGACTCCTTTTTTCAGCAGCTGCTTAAAAAAAACATTGCATAGTAATACATCCTGCAACTACAGGAATGTTTTCACTTGAGAGAACTGCCAACCAGCACAGCCAGAGTCAATTGCCGGAATAATAGCACAACCCGCAAAAGCCTACAGCTGAAAAGACGGGAGCGATATAACAGCAAGTGGCCTCGATTTCCACTCCTCTTGTTTACTCTGCCATCTACCAACCCCTTCATCCTTGAAAATTGAGTGGTCTGACATGTTTGGGGCTCCCGTGAAGGATGATGCAAATGTCGTAGCATATAGGTCCGTGCTGTGCAGAGTTCACTCTCAGAGCCAAGCTTCTTGGGAGGGCTGACAGAGGCCTTTCTTCCAAAACATGTCCACCCAGTCAGTTGAAAAAACACTCATTACCACAGCACCACGGGGGCCAACCCAGCCCACTTGGGGATAATAACTAGGCATCTTCTTAAATTTGATATAACGCTGGCATACTGGGTAGTCTGGGGTCTGCGATAGTGGCAGAAATTATTGTACTCTCTTAAGCGGTTTGACTCCCGCACTTAACTGCTTAGGCTGAAGCATTTGATTCTAACCCGCTCTGTTATTCACACCAAACCCTCTGGTGTGGATAACAGAGCGGGTTAGAATCGAATGCTGCAATGGGTTCTTTACAATGAAGCCTCAGGATAAACTTTACCAAATTTTGAGAGAATGATTACCGTTATTGACTCCTCTCTCTCCTAGAGTTAGGACTATCTTGATAACGAGTGAGTTATTCCCCCCCTCCCCTCACTCTTGATGGGTCGGTCATGAGGCTTGAGGAGCCATTTTGCTGCTGGTGAAATTTCAGAGATTACATTTGCTGTTTCTTATCTCCTAAATTAACTCATTACCTTGACATCCTGCTTTCCCTGGGAACACATTGGCCTTGAATTTATAATGAAACATGGCTGTCCTTTCGTGTCCCATATGCACGGCAGGAGATTCAGCTCAATCCTTTAACTCCAAGACCTTTACTTGCCATTGATTTTGACTTCACGGCCGGATGAATAACCTTGAGGGGGGGCAAAAAATGAGAATGGAAAGAAAGACAGGAGCTGGGGCAAAAAAAGGATTCCTCCTGTGTCTGTCTGTGTATCCTCTGAAAAGAAAGTCTATCAAACCGTCAGCGTGATTTCTTCGTTTCTTAGGATGGTGGCAACATCTTCAAAGCTACCCTCAAAAATACTCTCGGCGCCATACAATTGAAGAGTTTTCCTGATTGTTGTTGCTGTGTGCGTCAGAAAAGTGCAAGTTTCAAGGTAATACAACACTGTCAGCCAAAGAATCGGTGAGCAAACTCTATTTCTTGGAAATATTTGCTGCAGTCGGAGCCTGGAGGTCAAGCTGTCACACAAAATTACCTTTCTTTTTCAGCTTGAGCATCTCAACATGGCTCGAGAGATACAAAGTACAAAACGGTCCACATAAAGTCGACCGTGGTTACTCTAAATTGGGTTCAATTAGACCCAACTAAGCAAAACATTTCAGTCCCGTCAATCACATCCTTTCTTGAAGCTTACACTAATTGCATATGCAAATTGCCTAAGATTATGAGTTTGCTGCTGTAGGGTTTGGTGATTGCGAGTTGCGATAATGATGACTTTCCTCGTATTCATTCCTTAAACATTGTTAATGAAGAGGCAGCCACTTACAAACGTGGATTATGCATGCATTGTGCATTGCAAAACAAACTCTGTTAGGCTGCCGCCATTAACGACAAGTATTCCAATTAAAAGTGCTGCGGGTACTCAAGCTGAATATTATTCAACCTTAATGCTGTCAAATCACAAGAATTAATACATAGAAAAATAAGATTGTTCTCATCCAGGTCTGATGATTATCCAAAGTAACTGGGACACTGTTTCCAGCAAGACATGTTGATGTCTGCAATTATATATATCTGCATTGTAATATTTGTATTAGAGACGGAGCTTTATATCTTCATGTGTAGGTGAGAAAATCTTATTTGGGTCGTGATTTGTGTGAACAGACCCTTTAAAGTCCTTATGGCTCCCTATATTTATCCTCATGCCACTCTGTGCCTTTGTATAATATCAGTGTCGTATCCAGTGTACTTTTACCGGAGGATAAAGCATCAGTGACCATGGATGCTAGTGGAAACCTTCCAGTTATTTGTAGTCATTGCCAGTGGGGGTGCGAGAAGATTAAAGAGGCAACTGTTACCAATAGAAACCAAAACTAGGGGTACAAAAGTAACAGTGGCAGCTAAGGAGCAACGGGAAAGGCAGCTGAAGGAAAATAAGGATTTAGAAGCCATGTGATCAGTCATGAAGGTGCAGAGAACCTCTAACAAGCCCAGCGAGCTGAAAAACATTGAAAATAGCAGACAACAACATGTTAGCACCGAGATGGCAACAAAGAGCCATTAACTAGAAAAGCAAAAGCTTTTGCAGGATGTGACACAACCAATGATTAGATTTTTGATTTTTTTTCCACAGATAACAACAATTAGCAAGATTCTGCGAGCAAGACTTTTTACACAGCAGGCCAAAATCAATGAAGTACCTCCTTTTCATTGATTAAATCTCCACGGTATAGAATTATTTTGCCACAATCGAAGATAAAATTGAATTGAATTTCTGTCTTTGTAACATAATGAGCCATTTTCTGGCGAACACGCAAACGTGTTTTTCTCTTCAGAAAAGGTGCCAAACCCATTCAGTGGCAGCAGAAAGGGCAACATCCATGTCAGAGCAGCACACCAGCACACACAAACATCCTCGCCACGCTCAGCCCTGCAGCACCTCTGGACCTGCTCACAGATTATGGGAAGCTTCAATCAATAACTCCGGATCCCATCCTCCCACTCTGGCTGGCCAACCCCGCTAAGAGCCCCCGTGGGGCCTGAGCACCAGACAAACATGGACAGATGTCTCTGTGCTGGCTGTGGACCTGTTACTTCCACGTGTCCTTGTTTTAAATCGACGGAAAACTTAGTTTGATGAAACCATAAACACAACATCGTCTGTCACGGTGAGCAGGCCGGAGTTGCTGCCGTCATTATGATCAACCAGGGGACTGTTTGCTATGCAGATTTGGGAGGAGCGGGTGCAATGAGGCATCACAGCCACTAGATACTGCTGCAACCTGAAATCTGGCTGTCCCTCTGGAGAATCAGACATGACGTTTGGTGGCCATGGCGAGCCAAGGCAGTGTTGCGTAACATAACAACATCTTCATCTGTTCATCTGTAAATACCCAAGAATAAACAAAGACAGCTCAGAGAGATTCCACAGATAACACACAACCTCATAAATGCTTCAACCCCAAACTGTTGGAAAAAAAATAAATAAAAAAAGTTGACGTTTAGAATATCAGCACTATTTAAATGTCCTACAACTTGGTTTTTGAATAACATGTGCACAAGCCACCGATCGTCAAAAACTGGATTACTGTTGACACAATAATTTCTGGAGACCTGTTAACATCTCTTTATTGCCCTCAGTTCAACATTGGTGCACACAGATTTCAATTTTGCCAACACAAATTGCGTTGTAATTTGAAAAGGCAAGATCAAGATACTGTACTTTCATCAGCAATTCGCTCCTGCCCAGTCAGGCAGAGAGAAATTAATTAGATATGTCAGGATTGTTATTTGGGGAAGCTCAAAAATCCCATAAACGTGCCCTGTCACTTCTGTTAAATTGCTGTCTGGCTGGATTGTGTGCACACCATTCTGTCCTCTAAGTGGCCCGTTGTTGTTATTTCCAGTTATGTGGACTGTGAGAAGCTATTTGTTCTGCTTCCAGGAGAATATATCCTCTCTGGACAGAAAACATTCACTTTGCTTGACCCCTTGCTGCAAATCACCAGTTGCTGATTGAGCCCGTCTATCAGAGGTGTTCCAGTAAATGATGTTGTCCCTCTGTGTTGTCTCACTGTCTCTCTCTGTGTACAGTAAACACAGTCGGTGACTCATGACTCCATCTCAAGCTTTGGGGTCACTACATACTAACTTGCTCTCTGTTTACCCTCTGTCTACCTCCTATCTCCGGCACGCCTGCCTGTTATCTCACCCCTTCTCACTCTGTCCATCATCCTCTCACTGGGTATATAATCCTTTGTATGCATGCACAAAGAGATTCGGTGGAAAACACACAGCCACAGGGCAGTGTCTGGTTCGCTGAATTTGCTGGATGAATATGTTTTGAGAAGGACAAGAAGAAAGTACACAATGTTTCCCTGGAGTATAATATCATTCATCTAATGTCAGTTGAAATTGTCCCACAGAGACAAAATTCTCGCTCTCTGCATTGACCTGCTCTATCAACCCTCCTCTGATGTTTATTTGACACCGTTTTTGAGCTTGACGTGCCTCAGAGGCACCATCGCATTCTCCGTTGAATCACTGGAACACAGGCCAGACCTGTGTTAACATAACAGACATTATGTTTATTGAATTTTGACCCAGATTCTTTAAAAGAGTTTGGATCATCAGGGGGTCTGCACAATTACCCAAAGAGTCAGTGAATCGTGCTTTTGCTTCCCTGAATTTGTGTTTCAAATCCTTCACATTGAGCCCAGTTTATCTTGTAATGTTATTTAAAACAGGATTTGTTGTTGTTCAGAGGCTTAAAGGGGCAGTGGCTCCTGTAATCTGATACAGCCTCGTGAACTAGTCTTTAAAATGTTGAATCGATATGTAGCTAAACACACTGGGTCTCCAGTCTTGGTGCCTTGCCAGCATGCGGAGCGAAACGACTCCTTGCCCGTCTTTAAAAATAACTCGATGCTCAGTTTGTCTGTGTATTGCTGTGTTTTGTCCTATTTCAACCTTGTAGGAGCTGCACTACTTTCACACTTCCTATGAGGCTGACCTCCACAGGGCTGGAGACACCGTCTGTCACATAGAGAGAGTGTGTGTGTGTGGTTTTTAATGACATGGTGGGATGTTGTTGTTGCCTTGCTGTAAAAAAGGCTTACGCCCTCAAACAAGCATGCATTACCTATCACTAAATGTTCTAATTGGAGCCGATGATATTATGCCTCCATATAAAATAATGTATGCATACAGATGGGTCACACAAGACCCATTTTATTCGAAAGACTCGAATAAAATGAGCAGAGAAACATAATGAATGCAGATGCTTCTATACAGGGCACCACAGGTCAATTAATGGTTTGATTATATGAAAATGATGTGATCTCAACACATTTGATAGCTATGGGAGGTTTTTTTTTTTAAGCCTGGTGTGTTATTTGCCATCGTCAGCTACTGGCCTGTAAAAGTTCAGCTGATGGATAGACCCATACATCCGGCAGAGGCTAAATGCCTGAATAACCAGTGAGGTTGGAGCCGAGTCAGATTCAGCACCACAGCTCGCAGGACAGCTCCCTCCCTCCTACCGCAGCAGCAGTCAGGGCTGAGCCTCGTCACAGCAGCCGACTTCACCTAAAACTTTCTCATTAACTTGTGTAATGAGTTGAGCGTATAGACGCAAGAGAGTCCCAGACCCCTCCGTCCCCGGGGTGCCTCCTTCTGTCCCACCATCAGTCAGGGAGTCAGTGTGTCAGATGTTTTATTCAACACAGCTGCGTGTATTTTTGGCACCTGGCTGCTTCATCAGACACGAAGGAGGGAGGAGGTGTGCGTCATGGGTCTCCAGAATGGGGTCACGATTGCTTCGTGTTTCCAAACCTGCCGGACCACCGCAGGCTAACATCAAACAACCAGAACACCTGTTTCCAGACAGTGTTCCTCGTTCAGCCTCTGCTCAGATGAAAGGGCCAGAAAGTTTTTGACTGGGGGGGAAATTGCACCAAGATCAAAGACGCGGCGTTGTTTAAATGGTGGAACAGAATGGTTCTCAATTGATGAATGTTTTGGGGTCTGTTTGTGATGCAAATTTTATTCCAAAGTAACAGATTGGCTTTATGATGTTGGGGACATGTGACCCTCACGAGGCATCAGAACTGCACTCAAAGCACAATTTCATATGAGCAATGCAAAGTCTCATCTTCCAGTAATCATGATTTCATCAATGTTGGCCCGAGTTATCAATTGTTAAACTGCAATCATCTTATCTTGAACGCTGATCACTGCGTTAATCATGTTTTGCCAGCCTTATCGTGACATAATGATATCATAGTCATGGCGATGCACATTCTGCAGCTGATAGTTTTAGATATTATGTTCAAAAATATTTCCAAGGTGGACCTGTCTCTAAGCCCCTTAGCCCAATGCTGAATTCTAAAGTCACAGAAATGTCAGAATTTCCATGTTGTCATAGAGAGAGAGAGAAGAGCCTGACACCGGCTGAAATTCAGTGGCCTGAGTTTGAAGTGAATCCCCCCAGAGAAAAATGGCCCTCGTGCTATCTTTCATTTCCTCTTTCACTCTGAGAAGATATCAGCTGAGTCAAGAGAAGCCGGCGAAGCAAGAGCAATATACATATTGGATTACCACACCACAGGTGGATATCTCCAGCCTGCATTCATGACCCGAAATCGAAAGGATTGCTAGAATTTGCATTGTGTAAGTGAAAAGTGAAAGGAGAAACCAACATGCACATAATTGTGTCCATGCTCCCTGCGACGTTATCAGCATCCATGTGCCTCTCCATGCTTAGCCATATGGTTCCTAGGTTTATGCTCTTAGAGGGTATTTAGGAAGCCAGTACGCACAGATGATTATGAGGTGGTCTAACCACAGAGGATGAATTACACCTTTCAATGAAATGACACCCTGCTGTTTGAAAATTAATTACAATTATAAAAATGAACACAATGAAGAGACCAAAGAGAGAGCGGCTCAGTAAAAACACTCTCTGTTAAGAATTGAATTAATCGTGGTGGAGGCCTCCAAATTAGAGTCATAAGATATAGAGGATAGTCTTGAACACAAAAAAGATCAAGAGCTTTTGCTGCACTGATGATGAGTTGTTTCGAGAGCATCAGAGGATTTGGAAATTGAGCAAAGACAACACACCATGAAATGCCATTGCGTAGGGCAAGCAGTCTGCATGGGCCAAAACAGAAAATGTCCCGTCCTCCTTTAATTTACCATAAAATGATTTTCCTCCCCCCTTTATAGAGTCTACTGAGGTTAGCAGCCATGGTTCCGCAAATATTCATTAGGCATAAATACAAAATCAGAGTGATTTACTGGCATCAGCCACCTTTCGCCCTATCAATTTGAATGCATGGCATATCTGTAATTCATTCACTTGCCATAATGGGATTGCACCGCTGTTGTAGTGGCAACCTTCAATAACTGCAACTCCAATAATGGACTGGGTCCCTTTTATCCTCTGCATGCCCTGCACCTACATCAATGGTAATGATTTTCTTCCTCATCAAAGTGTGGAAATACTGTATCGAGGCTTTGCAGTTTTCACTTCACATTCATTAACTGTGGCTTTAACCAACCAGAGGTCTTTGTATTCTTGCCTCACATATTTCTGGATATTAGAAAGGAAGTGCTGTGTGAGGTGAGTCTGAATAAAGCTGAGGATGATGAAAGTTTGTGTCTCAAACCGGGCTTCTGTTGCGCAATTCAGGAAAAATCCAGACATCCTTAACATGTACATTTTTGACGATCAGGGCTGGTGTTTTATATTTGAGCTTTGAAGAAATCTGACAACAGTGTTTTCGTCCGGTGTGCATTTATTTTCATTAAACATTTACAAACACTTATTTAAGCAAAAACTCAAAATCCAAAGCCTGGGGTTGCATTTGAAAACAAGTCACCATCTACCTTAGTTGTTTAGAAGTATGCTGCAGTGATGTTATGTTGTGGCCCTAGAGCCATTTTATGTTGACTTCGAAACTTCACCCAACTTTCCACGGCTGTATTTACATTTTTACGATCAACCTGTTCTTTAATCTCTGAACTTAAACTTCATCTGTACTAACCCATTGAAAGTGAAGTCATTACAAGCACCAGTGCTTTTGTAAATCTCCAGACATTCCCCAGAAAATGTGGTCAAGATGTCCAGTGGTTATCAGAGAGGAGACAAATTTGTCAGGTTGTTGACAGACTCACTGAAGTGGGACAGCAGCTCGCGAGGGAGGGAGTGACTTTGTCTCGTCTCTCTGCAGCTCAGACAGTTTCTATGAATTTTGGTTCAAAATAGTGACAACACAGAAAAGTACCCTGGAAAACGTTTTTCTTTATGGTTAGTAAATCTATCCATGTGAGGAGCAGCAGTGGTGCCATCTTAAACATAAAAGTCAAGAACATTTATGATCTACTAATGCTCGGTTAATGTATAATAATGAGCTAAAATGTCAATATCCTACCAGGACAGAGATACATTTGATTTGTAGCATGTCAGCTCTAATACGCCTCAGATATCAGAGAAATGGAGGTGCTGCCAAAAGTGGCAAAGGGAAGGGATGAAAGATAGTGTTCATGAGCAGCCAGTGATGAATTACATGGCGGAGGGTTTGATTAGCTTTTTATCTGCTCACGGGACTCTGGGGGATGAGCTGAGATTGATGGGCTGCAGAGAGCTGACATGGTGTTTATTTGGACGATGCATACTTGGCTGGAGTGCAGTGTGCCACAGAAAGATGAGCAGCAAAGGCTCCCCTCTTAACACGCATTTATCAGCCCTTGTCCTTGATGGTAGACTCGCTCGTCTCAGTCAATTTAAGGAAGCTGTGCAGCCGCTAAATGTCAACAAAGCAGGCACCTCTTTCCCGCTGTTTTCTGAGACAGCTTCAGTTTGCTTACCTGGAAAGGGCACGGGAGCATCTCAGTGATGAACACTCATGATGTTAAAATCCCAAAATCGATGCACGAGTACAGTATTGATCCTCTGCATTTAGACCCACCATGTACAGGTGTTATCTCTGCTGCCACGGAGGGAAGCACTCAAACTGTGCCATAGATTTTCTCAGAGGTCCAAGGTCACCTTGAGGAACCTTAATGGGAAATAAATCTAGCTTGCTAACATTTGATAAAATAATGACTGAAAGCAGGTCAGAGTACACATGTGAGGGGGGAACGAGTGTCTTTGAACACCTGCAGCTTATTTACAGCATGCCAGTAATAACTGGATGCTAATCACACATGAATAACAAGCTTGGAAAGAGAATTATGGCTAAGAAATCCCTTTGGAATTGAAAACTCAGTGTTGATTAATAATGAATAAACCCTATATTTTTCTGATAGAAGTCCTGGACTCAACAGAATCTTAATCAGATTAACTGTATTTAATAGAATAAAAATTTAAGACTCGGCAGGAGTACATGAATAGCTTGTTATCAGTACCGTACCTTTAATCATGTCGTTATATAGTGATATACATGGCTCACACACACAGAGACTCTTGAAAATATGCAGTGGATCTATACATTAATGAAACCTAAGAAAATATAGATGCATATGCATTTTTAAGCGTTTGCAGTGTATATTTTTATTTGGCAGTTTGTGGCTTAAGACTCTGGGAACGACACTGGGATTAGAACTGCAACTATGCACTGTTCACTGCCCAACTTTGTGCTTCACGTCACGTCACATGTATACGCCTACCCCAGAGGCGGCCAAGTGGCGGCTTTTGGAAAAGGAGGAATATTACGCCTCGTTTTTACAAAGAGAAGGCGGCGATTTGGTCATCTCATCCAACAGGCTTCTTCAGTTCTAACTATCTGGAGAGGAGTTAGCTGGCTTTTAAACTCTGTGTGGGAGTGTCCTTACAGAATCTGTTGCTGTGTCTCAATTCAGGGTCTGCATGCTTTGGAGGCCGCATTTGAAGGCCAATTACGTAACGCCGCGCGAAAGCTGTCCCAATTCAAAGGCTCCTCCAAATGCAGCCCACAAATGCGCCCTTCTTTTACCTCTTTTTGGTGGGATTCTTTGCATGCCCGAAAAAGAAGAAAGAACGAAAATGGCGACATCACGTGGCGTAGATCGTCACTTTCACGGGCCTGGCCGGCAAAAATCGTGACGTAAGGGTGGGAACATCTGGTGACGCAACCAGGAAATGTTCCGAAGGCTAGACCGTCCCATTTAACAACAGTTGACGCTGCCTTCGAAGGTCTCTCCGAAGGACTCACCTTCAAAGACCGCAAAGGCCGGGTCCTTTGAAGGATGCAGACCCTGAATTCAGACACAGCATGCGTGTGTGTCTCTCTCTGTCTGGATTATTTTAAAGAACAGAGGTGTGTGTTTGTTAACCTTCAGAGAGATGGGATGGCGAGATTTCAGAAGGAGGAGGAGGAGAAGACGCTCAAGGCAATCACTCTCTTTTGTTTCCCAGAGGGCATCAACTGGGCTCCTTTGACAGAATACCACAGGTACAACAGCGACTCTGTCAACTGGTTTATCACTTTAATGTTCCTGTATTTAGGGTTCAGTGTATTGTACATCACTATACAGCTCTTTATTGTGAGTTTTACTTGTCTAATTCCAGTGAGACCTTTTCCTTTGTTCTGACTGAGATTGATGGCAGCAGACGAAATGGATACTGCAGGAGGTTACTGGTCAGTAGGCTGAAGTTGTCTTTACTGTGTCATCATTTGATCTCATTTTCTTATGTTTATTAAATACTCTCTCCTTACAATCTCCAATCTGCAGCCTGGAGGACAAGGAGCTCGACCACCTGAGGCTTACTGTATCATCAGCTCGCTGGCTTGCTTCGGCCTCTTCTCCAAGGTGAGTTCAACTGAACATTTGCAAAAGAGGGAATCTTTTTAAGTGGCCTTCAGCGTCTTTTCATGTGACTAAAATTAGCTGTGTTTCTCTACAAACATATACATTTCCTAAATATCAAATTGTGAATTACATCAAATAGGTGATGTTGTTTGTGGGCTGACCTTTGACTCCAAGAAAATGCCTTTCGGACATTGTGTTTTTCAAATACAGTTGCAAGAAAAGTATGTGAACCCTTTAGAATCACCTGGATTTCTGCATAAATTGGTCATAAAATGTGTTCTGCTCTTGATATAAGCCACAACAATAGACAAACACAGTCTGCTTAAACTAATACCACATTAACAATTATATGTTTTCATGTTTTTATTGAACACAACATGTAAACATTCACAGTGCAGTTTAAGCAGACCGTGTTTGTCTGTTGTTGTGACTCGGATGAAGATCAGAACACATTTTATGACCAATTTATGCAGAAATCCAGGTAATTCCAAAGAGTTCACATACTTTTTCTTGCAACTGTATGGAGTCTGTCCTTGATCACCCATGATATTTTGCTTGACACGTTCAATACTTGGTACAATACTTGGCTATTGGAGCATCAGAAAATCGTGACTTGATAAAAACATGAAATTTGGACTACAGATATTTAGAATCAGTAACAGTGTACGCTGTTGCCTTGCCCTTATTCTTTAATGTCATTAAACAGAAATGGATGTCCATGGTCAAACATGTCCATACCGTTGATAGACATTTATCAGTAGCAATAATAACAATGAGACATTGCAGCTGCGGTCCTTCTCTGAAAAAGGCCATACTTTGAGTTACAATTGCACTGCCTGTTGCACTTTGGATGACAATGAAACAATCACCCTTTTCTTAACCTGAAAAACATTAGTTTAATGTTAAGTTTTTTAACCCAGAGGAAATGTTTTTTTTTTCCTAATTTTTCTAAGAGCATTCGATCGTATTATAATAAGACATCTCCCTGTTTTCTGATCTACATCTTCTTTAAATTCAACATGTTTACCTGTTGTCTGGGTAAGTATTATATACATTCTACAGCACTTGTTCCGTCAGTACAACAGATGATGTCATACTCAGGACTGTGCTGGTTTGAGGTTTATATTAATTTATTTCCACTTTTTCAGGCACTGTAATTAGCGTTACTGAAACTCAGTGCATGCAAAGTGTATCAGTGGCTTATGGGCTGAAAGTGTTCTCAGCAGATTGGTTTGTATGGCATTTTAAAATAAATAAAGGACTCACTGCTTTAGAGAGTCCACTGGTGACCTGTAACTTTTAGAAAAAATTATAAAAAGGATATAGGAAATTCTTTTCTTTTTCTTTTAAGTTTGACAATTTCTAAAGAACGAATTGGGTTATATTGATATTTATTGGTGCTGTATACTTAACATGTGTTGTTCTCGCATGTGTGTGCAGATATTTGATGAAGTGGAGAAGCGGCGGCAGATCTCCATGGCCATGATCTACCCATTCATGCAGAAGCTGAGGGAGGCTCCATTCCCAGCTCCCGGAAACACTGTGGAGATTAAGAGCTTCATTCCTGAGTCGGGCACTGAGGTCAGACCAAAACCCTGCCTTCTGCTCTCAAGAGTTCACTCAAAAATTGATGATACAGATAGTAAAAGCTCAGGTTATAGACAAATATACTATGCAGATCCACAGAGTAGTCTCTGTTCTTGTCTTATCATGAAATGTGACTACTTGAATAAGAGTTTAAAGGAGTAGTTTGTAAGATTTGGCCTGAATTTTAGTGTAAAACATTGAAAAATATAACATTATTAGAGTTTATCAACAGCTTATGAAAAAGCAGTTTTGACATTATGTACTGTTACACAGATGTCTACTGAAGTTAGCATGCTAACCAGCTAGCCCCGGCCCGTCCTGTCTCGTAATATCACTTCTTTAGTTGGAGGAGATGATCTGATAGCCCCTCTAGTTTCAGCTGGGAGATATAAGCGCAGTGAGTTCACTACTTAGTCTAATAAGTAAACAAGATAAACTTGGAAATACAGTTTTAGTAATAAGTTTACATACCCTGGCAGAATTTGTGATTTTTCTTTGGACATTTTTCAGTGAATATGTATGATAATACAAAAACTTTTCTTTCACTGATGGTTAGTGGTTAGGTGAAGCAATTTATTATCAAACAATTGTGTTTTCGCTTTTTAAATCATAATGACAACAGAAACTACCCAAATGACCCTGATTAATACATTAACATAACCTAGTTCTTAATACCGTGTATTGCCCCCTTTAATATCATTGACAACTTTAAGTCTTTTGTGGTAGTTGTGGATGAGGCACTTTATTTTCTCAGATAGTAAAGCCCATTCTTCTTGGCAAGTCCCTGTAAATTCTTGGGCAGTCTTGCATGAACTGCACGTTTGAGATCTCCCTAAAGTGCCTCAATGATATTGAGGTCAGGAGACTGAGATGGCCACTCCAGAACTTTCACTTTTTTCTGCTGTAGCCAATGACAGGTAGGCTTGACCTTGTGTTTTGGATAATTGTCATGTTGGAAGGTCCAAATACAACCATTTCATCATAGGCCTTGTTGACTCCTCTCCAAATGTAGCATTTATGGTTGTGGCCAAAAAGTTCAATTTTGGTCACATCATTCCAAATAACTTCGTCCAGAAGTTTTGAGGCTTGTCTCCGTGGCGTGTTGTAAGCGGGCTGCTTTGTGACATTGGCTTAGTAATGGCTTTCTTCTGGTGACTCGACCATGCAGCCCATTTTTCCTCAAGTGTCTCGTTATTGTGCATCTTGATTAGGCCCGTCACGATAACAAATTTTGCTGGACGATAAATTGTCCCAGAAATTATCGTCGTTTTGAGACCATTTTTCTAACTAATATAATGATCATGGCATAATAATGCAAGTACACCCTTTCAAAGATCAATAAACTTTTATTTCTAAAGAATATTTAACATTGGAATTGGAATGTGAAGAAGACATTTTAAATATCCAAAATAAATAAACAAAACAACCAGAAACAATAAATAAAAAGGACTCTCAGGCTCCGATCCGGTTTTTCAGTACCGCAGTTATAGGTATGTGTTATAAAAACAACAACAGGAAGTGTTCCTGACCGAAGGATTAGTAGAAGAGCTTGTATTTGTCTCTTTATTGAGATTTGTGTGCTGGTATCAGCACAGGGTGTTTTATTTTGAAAAGTAACCGGATGTTATATTGTTGTTTCGGTGACTTCCTGTCTGCTCGGTGCTAAATTTAGTCGAATTGCTGCGTAAAAGTCCTGTGTATCTGCTCCGGACTGCCGGAGCAGATACACAGCGCAGCGGACCTGGTGGAAGTGAACACAGACTAAAGTGCAGCCTATCAGCTCTGCTGCCGTGGCGGAGCGGGAATTTGTTTCGCCATTGTTCGCTGAAAGTGAAACCTTGTCCTTCTGCTCTCAGAACAACTTTAGCTTAACTTTCACCTCTGGCTTGCTTCTCCTCACAGGGCTCTCATGCTGCACTCTGTGTTATGTCAGGTGCCCCGCCTCCCCACACAGAGACAAAGAGTGACTGACAAGACTGTTCATCAAATTATCGAGGCCGGCAAAATTATTGAGCTCATTTTTATTTATCGCACGATTAATTGATTTATTGATTATCGTGACAGGCCTAATCTTGATACAGCCACACCACTTTTTTTCAGGGAGTCCTGTATGTCAGCTGAAGTTATTTGTGGGTTTTTCTTTAGATCAGCACTGGATGCAACATGCAGGGCTCTGTCAGGAGCCCAAAAACTAACACATTTTTTTTTATACACCCACAATGATTACAAGTAAACAGATCATAGGGGAGGATGGTTACCTTTAGTAGCCATATAAACCTGTGTATGTCAACTTGTGTGTATATTATCAGGCCAAAACCTCCAGGGTATGTAAACTTTTGATCAGGGTCATTTGGGTAGTTTGGGTTTGGGTCATAGTTTGGTCATTATGATTCAAAAAGAGCAAAAACAATTGTTTGATAACAAATGGCTTCATCCAACCACCAACCATGAGTGAAAGGAAGGTTTTTGTATTACCGTTCATATTCTCTGAAAAATGGCCAGGGGATGTAAACTTATGAGCACAACTGTATGCCAGAAAGGGAAATGTTTTTTACACCTATTTTCCTTACTTTTTTTTTTTTTAACACTTTATTTATAAAGTTTTTTAGGTTTAAACCACAGAAAAAACAGACAGACGATGTACAACAGCATAAACAAGACAGAACGAGACAAAACAAACTGCCAGCCTACAGTAATATAAACATGAGAGAATTACAGTTATACATGTCAGTCCACGTACTGAATCAAGAGTACAGAGGTAGCTTTTAAAGTTATCAGCCCAATTTGACCAAAAGGCTGTCAGGGATCAACTGTTTACTATATATAACACTGTGCAAGTGGAAAATATCATCCCAAAACATCTTAAGCTTAGGGCAAAAACAGAAAAGTGTCCCGTCATCTGATTTTCATTTATCACAGGTTGCGGAAACAGAAAAGTGTAGCCGATGGATGACTTTAAACTGAATAAGTTGAAGTCTAGCATTGATGGAGCAAGATTTGATCCTATTCAGTCCCTGGGCCCACAGCGCATCCGAAATCTCATCACCAGTATCTGATTTTTTGTATCTGTTCTTTAATATGGAGAGAGGGGGCTGCCAAGCTAAAAAGATTAATGAATTGAGAGATCAAGCGTTTGGAGGTGGGAGGTTTGGACATATGCTCATAAAAGATGTGTTGAAAATTTCTGACTTGCAGGTATCGAAAAAAAATGGCTGGAAGGGAGACCAAATTTTGCCTGCAGTTGAGCGAAAGAGGCAAAGTGGTCGTTAATGTAAAGATCTAAGATGGCGATCAAGCCTTTGTCGGACCACTGTACAAAAGCAGCATCCATCGTGCCTGGTTTAAAACAAGGATTCTGACAAATAGGAGCGTAGGTAGACAATTCGGGAAGATTCAGCACACCCTTAATCTGTTTCAAAATCTTAAATGTGTTACGCATAACAAAATCATCCTTAAAACATCTAGAAGGTAGATTTGGTTTGGAGAATAGAATGGC
>OMLP01029955.1:7844-26916 GCA_900302685.1 Spondyliosoma cantharus
TTTTGGCTTGGCGTCCGTTTTGAAACAGGAAACGTATTACATCTTTTGTTTTTCTCTCAGTTTTTCTCAGCCCTCAGGAACAATATAGCAGCTACTTGCAGTTCATGAACTTTCTCTCTTGCACTTAAACAGTATGCTTGAATATGTTTGTGAAAACATTTCAGGTAAGAAACGGGCAAGTTTGTTCAAACCATGGTGAGACGTGTGCATTTGCATATAATATCAACATTGTGAAGATACAGAGCTGGTTGAAAGTTCAAAGTGTCCCTTTAACTGGTTTCATTGAATAACACATTTTGACTATACTGACATCATGCTAAGGATGAGTTGGTGGACTGATATACAGCATTTTTCCTGTGTGAGAGTGCAGGTGTTTTCAAACTCAAACAGCATACGAGAAGGAAATGATGTAGACTAATTTAATGAATGCTCTTTCACTATTGGATTTGCCCCACAGCGGATATGTTTAGATCTAAATTCTATGTATCTTTAAATCAATAAAGCCCTCTTTGGACTGCTGTTTGTGTCGAGCAGCAAAATTGATGGTTTCACTTGTGGCAGTGCGACTTGGCTCCAATTTGTGGAAGTAAATGTGAAACACTTGAGCAGTAATGGCCAGCTTCCGAGCATGTGGTGCTCTTGCTTGTACTTCCTTTATTTATTATAAGCAATGGCATTTGAAGCTTATATCAGTCCTGAGATAGCATCCTGTTAATATTGTTATGTTTCAGCAGCTCCTTTGGGTGAATGGAGCTAATTCAATACCAGTAGACAGTACTGGGAGGAGAGGAGGGGAGATGGGGAAAGGACAGGACCCCTAATCTAATCTGCCCTGTGCATTGCTGTGCATGCATCAGTCATCTGTTTATGGGCAAGCTCCTGCAGGATTATTTTGGCAGTAACCCCCCCCCAACCCAATTCTGACTGGGATAGAATTTGTCCCATGTACATACAGAAAATAACACTGGGCAGTTCCTGTTAATTAACTGATTATATCGTGGCAAGTATTAATATTTGTTATATAAAAAGCCAGAGGTGGTCAGTCTGGACATTTAAACGTCAGTTCCTCAGATAAATCATTGAATGACCATCTTTTAAATTTAACGTTCAGCGTGATTGCACATGTAACGATGCCAAATTAATCATAAATTACAGAGTTGAATGAATTAATTGGTGCCGATACAAAAAGTGAGCTGTCAAGGTTCTTCCTCAGTTATAAAATCTCTGGTTATAAACTTGGCTGAATGCTCATGTGGACATTTCCTGGCTTTGTGATTTTGTGTCTTAACTATCGTCAGAATATTAATGTACAGAAGTTGACATTGAACTGACTAAATGAATTAGATAGCCAAAGATAAAGAACAAGAGAACCAGCGTGTGGGTGAGTCAGCAGGGACCAGCATACATAGAGAACTGAAACTGAAATTAGCTATATTTAGTAAGTGTCTAATCCAAGTCTATGCATTTCGATTGTTTTACATTAAAGTTTGTCTATCAGAATACACTGCACTGTCTTTGCCGTTAAGGACAACCAGAGATTAACCTGGGTTCATTGTGAATTGAACGCTCTTTCAGTACACAGCCATCGGCTATATTTAAACAAGGGACCAAAAGGCTTATTTCAGTGTTTGTTTTCTTGAATGCTTAAATGTTAGCAAGCCAGCTCTACAGCTGATGCCTGTGAGTCTGGTTCCTATGGTCTAACTGACCTTTACCCACACCGTCTCTAACCCTGGATCTGTCGAGCATGGGCTGAGAAATGTGGCGCACTGTTTTCTCTTACGGAGGTCACTCTTTGTCCCTTTTTTGTCTAAGCTTATTGAATGCCAACACAAAGACGGCCATAAAACCAGACTGAATTGCTTAGGAAAGAGACTTGCCTGTTTGCTCATCCTGAAAAGGCTTTGAATTGAGTTTGGTGAAGGTCTGGACTAGATGTTTTTAGATAAGATTAGTTTATTACCTATGAGATAATAACATGGCATAAAGGAAATGGACCGACCATTCCCTGGCAACATTCAGCCACAGCATTTCCAGGTTGAATGAGGAACTTTTCATGCTTCCTTCCTTGAAATTGAAATTTCATGTAAGCCTTCAATCAGGCACAGATGGGACGAAAATTCTAATGAATTCATGATAAGTAATGACCCTTCGGGCTGAAAGTCAGCACTTGATCCTCATCGTTTCTATGAGCTGCTTACAAGATCTCTTCCAATTGCTTTGCTTCCTGTTTGGCATCTGGCATTGTCTGTTGCTTTTTAGGCGGCCCAGCAGATACCTGCTCCTACTTTGTTTCCAGGGAGGCACAACATGTCACTCTGCTGCTCCACAGACTGCTTGTGCATGCTTGTGATCATTCCATGGTTACCATATATTAACATAGTATAAACAGCAATTATATTCAAATGACTAGTCTCTGGAATTATTGAGGTTACCACAGTTCCCATGGTGCAGTACACGTTTTTCTAAATTATCATGTCAATTGAGAGAAATGACAAATTACCTTCAGTAATCAGATGTGGTACAACAGTGCTTGTTAAGTTAGTCAAACAAAATGCTACTGAATGAAAACATTAAAAGAAACTCCGATTACCACATTTGATACAATTTTATGTAAAACAACAAATTGCTGGGGCGGCTGTAGCTCAGCGGGTAGAGCAGGTCGGCTAGTGATCGGAAGGTTGCTGGTTCAAATCCTGGCTCCAGGCTGGGCTGAGCTGCATGTGGTAGTGTCCTTGAGCAAGATACTGAACCCCAAATTGCTCCTGATGTGCAGTTGGCACCTTGCATGGCGGCTTCTGCCATCAGTGAGGGCCCTGTGATGTCCAGGGAGACGGGCCCGGAGACAGCTGGGATTTGCTCCAGCAACAAAAACCCCACGACCCCATAAAAGGGATAAAGCGGTTACGGACAATGACATGACATGACAACAAATTGCTCCCCCAGTGTAAAGAGTACGCTCTCACACTTAACATAGTCACGTTGTCATTTTTCTGAAGCTGTTTACAAGCTCCCAGTCTCTGTTAAACTTCGCCTCCTCTTTCTTTGACACAAGCTGTATGTTCCTGCTCCCCAGCAGCAAGCACGCAGTGACGTTAGTTGGTTTTTGTACGGCCGCTGTTCCAGGATTCAGTGACGCAAGATTTACAAGGCTGCTATGTGATTCCCCCAATTGCCAAGCTTTCATAGCAAAAGACCCTGGCAGTCAATTCAGCACAGTTTCAGCTATTCATCAGCGCTTGCTGAGAGACTCGGCTCTATTGAAGCGTACATCCCTGTCTCCCTGTTCTCCCAGCTCAGCGCTACAACACAACCACAGGTCTGATGGTGCTGGCTTTTCTGCCATGGTAACTTTAGAGTTGGAGCATAAAAAGCACTATCAGGGCCAGGAGCTTTAACATCTGGTAAATGAGAGTTCTTGCAGTGTCAAATGGCTGTCGAAAGACGAAACAAACACTTTCAAGGCTCAAGTACCTGAGTCATCTTACGTCAGTCATCGATTTAGAATCATTTTGTTAAACTTTGCACTTCCTTTTGTTTTGTGGTTAGTAATGGAGGAAGAAATGGAGCAGGGCAAGTTGGAAACATGACGATGATCTGTGATTTGACTCCGGCTCGTTTCCTGGTCGTGTTCAGTCTTGTCACTTACTGGTTGATTTGTGTGCAAGAGAGTTTCAAAGACACAACAACAATGCAGACAATTGTTCATTGCAACACAAGCAACTGGAAATACACCTCTGACAGCAATCGCACTGAAAGAAACAGCTGATGGTTCCTTTTTACATAATTTTACTTCCTCATATGGTTTCTTCAAAATAAGGAGGTGGATTATCAGATTGAAAGGAGCAGCAGCCTGTGGTCCATAGAAACAGGAGACTAATGCTGTTGGGACTCTCCCTGTTGTGGTTTCAACTGCTTAATTTGCCGAAGCTAAACTGTCTATCTAACTAACTGTCTAATTATCGACAAACATGTAGGTGTTTGGTCAAAAATGTTGTGATAATTGATTTCTTTTTTTCATCCAGTCGTAGCATTTATTAAGTGATTTTTAGAAGAGATAAACTGTCTATCTAACTAACTGTCTAATTATCGACAAACATGTAGGTGTTTGGTGAAAAATGTTGTGATAATTGATTTCTTTTTTTCATCCAGTCGTAGCATTTATTAAGTGATTTTTAGAAGATTTCAAATATCGAGATGTATCATGTGCATCGTGATACAGCATAAATATATTGAGGCCATGTTGCCCAGCCTTAGTATGTAGATTAAATTGATTCCCCCTGTGTGAAACACAGTAAACATCGACTCAGGGTTCCCTTCTTCCAGGTCAGCTGGTTCTTATTGATGCAGGAAGAGGACACAATCCTCCCACCAGCCGTACATACTTTGTTTTACCTCCCTGCTCTCCCTCTTGTGAGGTCGGGGAGAGCCGGCTGGATGCTGTTCTTTCCAGCAGCAGCAGTGAAAGGGAAAGTTAAAAGTGGTTGTAAATTGCTAATGGGTCGATCATGACACTGCTTACAGTGGCAAAGCATTTTGTCACTCCACTATGAAAGCATTGCGGCTGACTGTTCAATCACACACAATGCAACAGGTGTTTGTGTGTATGTCTTGTTCTTTCTCTCTTCTTATTTCCTTTTTTTATGACGCGTGGCATCTGTTGCTGTTGCTATGTGAGGGTCAAACATGAAGCTGTGTCTTACACAAACTGCATACAGCGATATTAAGAACTGGAGGAAATTAGGTTTCTATTGACAGCAGTGCGAAGTTCATCCTCTGTTCCAAACGAATAAATGCTGCTCTTGATGGCCAGAACAGCACAGTTAAATGTAAATTCACCCTTCTAGTCTTTAACCCGTACAATTTACAATCTAATTTTTCAATAAGAATTGCAGTGGGATTTATTTATCAGCACAATGCACCTCAGCTGCACTGCCCCTACCTCTCCTGTCAGACTGTGGTGTCAGTAGACTGTATGCTCTAATTGTTGGTTCCTGCTCCCGGTTCGGCCAAAGGGGCTCTAATTGTTTGAAGAGATGTTCACGGTGTGTTTTGACAGAGCCCTCCGCCAGAGCATCTTCTCTCAGACTCTGTAATGTAAATATGACATGGTGCCTCACCCAGCAAGCGGATGTTTTATTGGTCTAAGACAAAGAGAGAATAACAAACTCATATTACCTGTTTGGTTTTCTGTTCACCGTAGGGATGCACGATATTGGACTTTTGCAGTGTTTTTCCAGCTCATTTTTGGCAACACAAATAAACACACATTTTTCGACCTAATTGCAGAGAACATGAAGTCTCTCTTGTAGTGAAATGAAAATATTATAATGCCTACTCGTATCCTGATGGCCCACCAGAAGATGCAGACATGTTTTTCAAATGTACACATTCACCAGGCAAAATAAGAAGACTGCTAAGTGAACGGTTCACATGTGCGCATAAAGCAACATCTTAGCGGCCTGAAATAATTGGCTGAAATTTTCATTTCAGGCTGATGCTGACTTGTCTTTGATTTGTGCTTCTTGGCAGTGGACCTCTCTTGTTTGTTAATTTGGTTGGAGATAATAAAGGGCTCTATAGAAGTTTGTTCTCTGACATTGCAATGTTTGATAAATGGCTCCGAATCAACTGCTCTCATTAGTAGTGTGGCCCATCATTAAGGCTGCTTTCTGCAAAAAGTTCTGGCCAAACTGAGCCAGGGGTACAAAGAGACGTGGCTTTCCGGATTGTGGAAATTGTGGATTTCAGGTATGATTAAGCATGTGCTCAGCGAGAGATCTGGATATTTATGTCTCGCTTTCACAATATTCCCAGTGAGTCACAATAACATTCTGTCTTTTTAGAGATTCAGGTTGCTTTGAGATTCGTTCAGCCAAATGCATGTGACAATATTGTAATATTAGTCTGCCACCAAACCTTTGTTGAAATGTTTTTCTTTTTTTGTCTCTTTTTCATGTGCCTCTGAAGGAGTGGAGCTGCAAACCTCACCAGCCGTTAATTCCTGAAACCTGGTGGGATCGCTGATGACCTTTGTTGCTGCCCTCATCAGCTCCTGTTTTCCTCCTGCTCTTCCTCCGTATCCCTCTCCTCCCCTTTCTTAAACTCCCCTCCCTTCCCCTCCCCCTCTGTGTCTCAGAGCACTGGGCTTATTACTCAAACCCACTGAAGGGAGCAACACAGTAGCTGGCAAAGGATGAAGCGGGTCTGCCTGCCAACACCAGAAAGAGGATAGAAGACACAAAAGGACTAGCGAAGGGGAGAGAATCAAGCGAAAGAGAGAGACGGAGAGGACGACTAGTGGAGAGAGCTACGACAGAGCTGTGAGAGAAGCGACAACATTCAAGATGCCACGCCGGAGGAAAAACACAAGTTTCACTTGAGCATCATGAGTTAGCAATAAGATCCTAACAGAACTAGAACTGTGGACTACTTCTTCAGAAACTTCTGGCCCCCTCAAACACACACAAGTTGTGGAGACACACACTCCTGCTCTCTGGGGCTCCTTGTTAACACCTGATATGCCTCTTTGAGAAGTGTCAGCCATGCCAGCCAAGGGGAAGTACCTGTTGAACGACCAGGAGCTGAAAAATGAGGCACTGTACAGCAAATTCTCTTGCATCAGCCAGTATCAGCCACTTGTGCTCCTGCTGGGCCTCTCCATACTCGCTTGTGGAATCCTTCTCATCCTCTTCTTTGCCCTACATCTGGTGAGTCTTCTGTGTCGTTTGTGTTTTCCTCACTGTACAGAAAATATATGAAACAGTAACTCAACCTGCACTTTAGACTGTTGATGTGTGTAACATTACCCCACTAATCAGCAGCCATTGAGGCAGTGAAATGATTAGCTGTCCATCAGTAGTTCTTGTGAACTCAAGCACATTAATTATTTTCTGTAATAAGATTAACAAACCAGGACGGGGCACTTTTGTGTGTAGATTAGAGCTGCAACAAATACGATTTGTTGATCGGAAGAAAATTTGTCGCCAGCTATTTTGATTATCGATTTAATCGCTTACATCGTTTCTCAAGCAAAAATGTTGATGTCATGCTGATTGTCATTTGATAGCAAAAAGAAGAGTTTCTGGATAGACTGTTGTTGGTTGGATAAAATAGTTAATTTGATGGTTGTGGCGAGAAATTCTATTCAGCGCTTTACATTTTCTGATAGCTACCGTGACTATTTTCTTCGTATTTTTGTGTCCTTGCGAGGACGGGAGGAATGACACAAAGAGATATTTGACAATGTTTTGACTGTTATTAACACATGGTCACAATTCAAGTAAATTTACATGTGAGGCACCTTCTGATGCGTTTGATATCAACACAATGCTTCATATTGGGGAGTTGCATAAATGTTTAATCTAATGAACACTTCAATGGTTCGTAAGTTGTCAAACTAGGAAATCAACACTGAAACTGTATAGTCTAAGGTTTAAGGCGTTGTGCAGAAAATGTTCTCCTGAAGCTTATAACATTGACAGTCTGTGTGTTACACTTCCACATCAGTCCCGGTAAATAAGAACGTAGACCATATTTACATCAAGCAGTGATTCCCTGTTTTCCTCTCTCGGGGTATTTTGTGGGTCTTTGACAGCTAATTGGTGAAATTATGTCAGATAAGCATTTTAAAGAGACCATTATGGTCAGATTTCCTATATAATTATCAGCTAAGATGGTTGAGATACGAAACAGAAGCCTGTCTCAAGTAGCATTTTCAGCCATCGTTTGTGTTATTGATTGTTTGTTCATTACAGACTGACGGACACTGGATTCTTGAGGGAAATACCAGTATTGATATTTAGTGAGTGCGGACAGACATGGATGTAAACTGCAACTTCACTTGTGCACGCAGGCAGGATGCATACAAATGCAAGGCGGTAATTCTAGTCCCATTAAAAATCTCTTCATCCAAAAATGAAACAGAAAACTGACCCAATGCTCTTTTCTAAAGTAACTATTCCGTCTCTTTTGTTGTAACCTCAGCCACTTTCCTCTGTCCTAGGATGGTTAGAGATATGTCAGAGCTAGCCATGACTTGCCTCATCTGTGGAGATGTGATGTGTAGCCCGTGAATCTCTAAGGCTTAAGAGGAATGGTGTCTGTTACAGGATGCTAAAATATGTGGTCATTAGCATTATAATTACATTTTGCTGAATGAACTACGTCTTATCCACTACCCCGCCATTGTCCAATGTCAGTTGGGATTGGCTCCAGCCCCCCCAGACCCTGAAAAGGATAAGTGGTTTCAGATAATGGATGGATGGATGGATCATTACTTCCCTGCTCAGTCTCTTGCGGTTCCATATGGCCCGTTCACGCTGCTGCTGGACACAGATCCAGATTGCTAAAGCTGTCTTTCTCTGGTGAGATCTTCGTGCGTGGAGTCTAGCTGCTTCATACTCTTCTCTGCTTGCCTGTAATTTACTTTCCGCTCTTTCCTCGATAGTGCAGATATGTGCGAATACATTTAGTATTGATATCGACGCAAAAACAGTCATCACTAAGGAGCACTGTGCTTCCTTCTAACCAGGCAGAGTATTTCCAGCATGTGTGAACATGTCTGACATGGACAATGTCATGTTGTGTGCTGCATGTATGAACATGCAAATGTGGACAATATCCTGATCTGATTCTCTGGATATTGTCTGAGGTTCATATGTAAAAGGGGCTTTATAAAGTGGCCACTGACTGTACATAACACAGAAACCACTTGGACTGTAAAATGTAAGTAGTACATGATTATATTGTTACCATATTGTATTGAAATAAGTATGAAAATCAAGAATTAAGGTGCATCAAGATACATTGAGAATTACATTAGAGATTCTCTGCTGTCTAGCATTTGGCTGTTTCTTTGATGGTGCAGAGAGGATTCATTGAGTTGGATAGTGTATGGAGACTAATGTGGCACATTAGGACCACAGCAGTAGCCTAATGTTTAGAGAAGCAGCATGTGGCTGGATGGTCAGGTTGAATCTCTAGCTTGGCTATGAAATGTGCCAAATGAAAAACTCCCTCCTCTCCCTCAACAACTACTTGAATAAAGCACTTAACTCCCCTTCACTACCAGTGCAGCTGCCCAGAAGTGTGAATGAGTGAGTGATTGTGTAACTGTTTGAATGTGAAGGAGGACATCGCTGAAATGGACACAAAAATAGAAAATGCAATACTTTCCTTGAAAAGAAAAGATGTCAGGTTAGAAATGCATCTATCAAACACCATCAGGCGCCTGTTTAATGAAGCTAATGATGCTTCTCTGTCAGGAAGTTGTCTTGCCTTTCTCTGCAGAGAGGTCAGAGGCCAGGTCAGAGGCCAGGTCGAGCAATAGAAACGTAGCCCTGGAGCTGGTAGTGCTTCAGCTTTGCTTAAAAATTCTTCAACAGAATGGATATGCCTGCTGACATGAAGACTTGAACAGAAATCTATTCACTGAGTTACAGCCTCCCTGCTAATTAAAGTACCCTGCTGCACGAATAATACACATCATCTCTATAAGCTTTGTTTGAACACTGAATAGAAGAAAATGACTGAAAGGACTAAGGGAGAAAATGGTGGTTAAAACAATGTAGCTGTCAGAGTGTAGAGAGTGTAATCGCACTTCCGACAGTGACAGGAAAAGGCAGGTATTCATTGACTTCGGCTGATCATCTACATGCTGTTGATTTTGGCATGATGGTAGGTAGCAGAGCAGTCAGTCAGGCTGGCATTTCATATAGTGAATTGACAGCCCCTGTCACCGGAGATCATATTACTTTCCCCTGTTGGAAAAAACATCTTAACCTTCCTTCTATTGTGTTGCTGCTGACTCGCTGACACACTCCCTTTGTCTTGTGTTTGTGCTGGTACATAAAGGTATTTTACTCTCACACAGTCCTTTGGAAATGGCACCATCCCTCCTGTGTGTGTACATGTGTGCACTGACACACTGCACCTTTTCTTTTAATTTAAGTTGCTACTAGATTGCGAATTATGACATTAAATATGCAAAATTCACTCACTCACTCACTCACTCGCTCACTCACCCCCTCATCCATCCTTGAACATACCATCACTCACTCCTTCTGTTCCTCTTTCTACTGAGCTGTCTAACCACACACACAGTTGCCAGGGGTACGGAAGAGTTAAGGGAAAATGCTTGGATGGAGCTTGTATAATGCTGTTGTTAAATGAAAAGGAGGAGCAGGGTGCCTGTTAGAGGGTAGCTACCGGTGTCAGAAAGTCACTGTCAACTTATATAACTCCTCTGCAATCGACAGCGGATGAAGAGCAACGCTGAGAGGAAAACTGGCTGTGCCTGTATTCAGAGTGCCACTTGTGGCACCAGTGTCAGGCCCTGACTGGATGGAGAAGTGATATTAAACAGCCTGTTGTTTAGCTTCTTAAAATTATATCTGAATACACTGGGTCTTTATGTTTCCAAGAGCTGTGAGAGGGTCTTTGTGGAGTTGATTTGTCATTTCACACGTTATTCATTTTTCAGCCCCTGCAGCTTCTACCCCCGTCTCTGTTGTCAATAATTGCTTATAATCATGATGATCTGTTAGATGAGGCATTCTTTACTGTTGAGCTTAATGTTAGGTGGTATAAACTACAGCTTATTTTTCATATGAAAACAGTGTTTAAAGCAATCAGAAATTTGCCCTTGTGACGTTACTCCAGGATCAACACATTTTGGTGTAAAGGAAAAACAATCACACATTACACAACACATCACATACACTCGAAAGAGTACATCTGAGTTCATGCAAGTGTTTAGTCCTCTGTGTCTTGATTGTAGCTCCTATCTGTATAGAATTATAGTTTTTTTTCCACCTACAAAAAAGGTTTTGTCAAGTCTCACAGCAACATAGGGAGTAGAAAGTGCTTCAGTTGAGATCTGGCCTTTTCCAATGCTGCCATGGTAACCAGAAAGCTCAACATACAATGCAGAGATGTCCTTCTCTGAGCAGAGATCTATTAACATTGACTTTGTGCATCTGTCTCACTCCTGAGCGCTCTTTTAACCCTGTGTTTTCTCTCATACTCTCCCCCGACTTCAACTCTCTCCCACTTAAACAAAGAACATCACACATGTGCACACTTAGACAACCATAGTTGTTGCTTGCATTTATATTTACACACACACAGATATTCACACAGACATAGAACACACATGCAAAACATGCCTCCTCGCGCACTCTTACGCACAAATGCACAATCTTTGTCCCTCGTGCTTACTTCTCACTGTGCTGTAACTCAATCAGGAAGATGGTGGCCTGGAGAAAACAGGACATGATGCAGAGACAGATGTGAAGAAAAGCCTCAATGCTCTGGATGGATAAGTGTGGCTTTCAGGAGCATCTTATATTCCTCTAAGACTGCGGGTTTTCTTTCAGAGAGCAGATTAATTCGAATGAACTACTGGCTAAAAAGGAGAAGCAGAATACACAGCACACCATACGTAAAAATACAATAGCCCTGTAGCATACCAATATGCTGAGGCACATGATTTTTATGTTGTGTTCTGTTTTGACTAGTAAATGTGATTATTAAAGGAGTAATTTGAAAATAAACTACCTAAACTAAGAAAGATAAACTTGCGCAATGTCAAGAAGTGAAATTCTCTCACTTCTCTGTTTTCTTTACTAAACAGAAAAATACAATTGGACACCCTCACAACGTTTCTCTCTCATCGAACTAAGACGAGCTAATTGCCTCGTTAACTCGTCGTAAAACATATTTTATCCATACTCGACATAAAGTAATAAAACGCACCAACAGTCTTGATTTGTCTTCACCTCTGGTTTGGTCAAAATAAATCCTCATTCATGCCCTTTTCACCAGCTTCAGATGTCCGCCTCACTGTCGCTTCTCTACCGCTGCACAACTCTCTTGTCCCCACCTGGTGTTTCTTGTTGTCTTGGTCAGAGCCACTGTCTCACCTCCCAGTTGGTGGTGGAGGTTTTGTTATGTCCCAGTTCAGTGTCTAGCTGTGTTCACCCTCACAGGTGGCAAATCCAGCTGAGCTGGGCCCTGGTTTCTGTGGTGACTGCCCTGTGATCTGGATCCCTGTCCAGAGAAACTCTCTTACTGAGCCGTGAGCTTAATAACTTCACCCATGGATAGCTTGCAAAGAGCAGTAGTTGTCTGTTACTCTGGCAATATGTTGCTGCATGTTTTATGCTGAATATTATTCAAGCTACCTTCAAATTCTGGCCAAATTTGACAAATAACACCTTTAAATCCTGTGGTCTTTGAGGGTGTAGCTTGTTGTGTTACAAAGCAAATACCCTGTAAACATTTCAGTCCATGATGGTGAAGGTCTACTCATGACTGTTTTTGACACTTTCCCACGTGATTCATTACATAGTTTTTGTACCTGCACATTAGGCAGCAACTTGCATGGTTGTTATGTCACTCTGCAAGTTGCTCAAAGCTTTTAATAAAGTTGAGTCTTATTAGTAACCGTGAGATGACTTATGCATAATTTATAGTACTTTATGAAGTCCCATTGCATGCACTGCAAATGTTTGTACACTTTCCAACAAATAATGACGTGTCACTCTAATAAAATGTGTTATATTTTCCTCTTTCTCCCTCGTACTGGAGCAGAACGCAGGGCAACACTGTGCCTTTGTGAGCGTGGTGAGCGGCAGCCTGTGTGTGTTTCTGGCCGTGTTTGTGCTGGTGTCTACAGAGATACTCTCACAGAGATGGAGACGTCTGCTGGGCCTGATTGTATGGGCCACACACCTCACTATGGGCTACACCTTTATCTTCAGCAGCCGCATCATCCTGCCTTGGGACCAGGTAACCTCGACCTCCAGCATGGTTTAAGGTTATATTTTTGTTGCAAGTGACATTTATAGTACGATCCTTCAAGTCTAAGCTGTAATTCTTAAATGTTTCCAATCACTCATTTTTAGAAGACAGATCTTTTAAAAAACAGACGTGCTTAACTTAATCAAATGAAGGTCTAAGTGTGTCAAACAGTAAGAAATTCCATGTAACTGACCACCTCTTTCTCTCTCTCGTGAGATGTATGACCACACTTTTTGAGCACCAGATTAATCAGAATGGGTGAATAATACCTTTATGTTTCCAGGTGCCTTTCTTCCTCTTCATCATCTTCACGGTTTACACCATGCTGCCATTCCAGTTGTGGTACGCTGTGGTGCTGAGCGTCATCTCCTCACTGTCCCACATCATGGTTCTCACACTGCACCTCACCTTTTACAGCAATCACACCCCTATTGACCTTGCCAACCAGGTAAAACCAGTCGGATAAAGACCATGCAATTATGTCGTAGAAGTGCTAATGTGTCAGACTTCAAGCCAAAATGTGTTATTTAAAGCCAGTGCCTTCTCCTTAATGAGGATGTATTTGATCATTTGATCCTCAGTTTAACTAGAGTATGATCAGATCAGGTTCTCTGAGGTGTTTTTTGGTGAAGATGGATAAAAACAGGCAAAAAAAAGAAATCTAAAATGAGGACAGTTTTTATATATATCCCAATCCAGCAGGGACAGATACATTACATGCATGTGTATGTCTGTTTCCATTTGAGCTCTAACATCTCCTACTGTGTCTGTTTCTGTAGCTGCTGTCCAATGCAGTGGTGTTTCTTTGTGGCAGTGTGGTGGGAGCCTTTCATAAGGTCCTGATGGAGAAAACCCTGAGGCAGACCTTTCAAGACACCTTGAGGTGCCTGAGCATGCGGATGAAGCTGGAGATAGAAAAAAGACAACAGGTTTGTGTGACACAACGCCCACCAAAGTCTGGTTCATAACAAAGAACCGCTACACTCTGTTTGAAGTCAAGAAATATGAAAGCCTACAGTGTGTTACTGTGTTGGCTCACTACAGTAATCTAAAAACTCATCATATTTATACTTTTATGTAAAAACCCACCTACTACTGTTACAGTCTGAATTGTTCACATTGAGAAAGTTATGGTAACAATGATCAACGCATGCATTAAGAAACAGAATTACTCTTTATAAGATAGAAGATAAATGGATAAAAGAAATCTGGCAAAATGTTAGTAGTGAAATATAAACACAGTCTGTGTGTCTGTCTTCAGAATTTAATGGATGCCACCCATCGCTTAGCTGGTTGAATTAGGCCCACGCTACATCCATACACACTCTCATCAAGTAATGATCCATTACATGATCTATTATTTATTCAAAAAGTAGTATTTTGAGCATTTTAATTACTTTGCCAATACAGCATCTTATAGTACCATTACTGAATGGAAACAAACATTGCAGACATTATTGATGAAAATAGCTGGTCTGTAATTGTTATAGCCAACTTCCTGTAATATTATTTAATCTTTAAACTTTGCCTTTGGCTGCCCTCATGTTGACTCTCTCTCATTGATGTTTTCATAGCGACTAACAAATCCTTCTGAAATTAGATTTTCCTGTGATGGCTTTTAAATTAGATGCATCTGTGCTGTCTTGGTTTGACTTCAGAGGCATTTTTAAACACATTTTTTCCTTTTGTCATTTGTTATGACTGTTGCTTAGTAAGAGGACATAAAACTTGCTGACAGGGAAGGGGTTGCGTTGCCAAGCAGGACAGAAAGGAATGATATAATCGTTAACATTTAAACCTCCTGTTGTATTTGAATTGGGGCTGAAAAAAGGGAGCCTTGTGCACAGAAGTTAGCCAAAGAGCACAGGGACATAATAGCATGGTGGGGCAAGCTCCAAAACGGCTCCAAATTGGGAACCAATGAGGAACTCACTTTGTGTTCCCACATTAATTTTGGCAGCCCAGTGCGTTGATGTTTCTTGGCAGGGTGCGAAAGACGTCAAAAGTGTCTTTTTAAACTGCGTGGCAGAAACACTCCCCTTTGAAACCAACACTAATGAAATTCTCTGGAACACTGCTGACACTTCCACACCTACTGCTTTCCCATAAATCAGAGGAAATGTGTGTTACTGCATGCATTTAGTGACAACAAATGCTTGCAGTTAAAGATGTTGTATACAAAAGTATGTGAATTTATTTAAATAAAGGAGCAGCACTATACCATGTGACTAATCCTGCTGCTGGTCATCTTTATCTATTTACAGGCCACTTTCCGATCTGTGAGTTTTCATGTTTCAGACTCTGAGGAAATTAAAAGGGTCATTTGAACCCTGTTCCCTCTCCCATGTTTGTATTATCATAACCATATTTAAAAAAATAAAGTTAAATTGGATTATTTTGGTTTGTCTAATTTTTTTAATTTATTTTAGTTTTTTGAAAAAGCGAAACAGTGGAATGTTTTGAGTCAAAACATCTTTGCATAACATTTTTAATTAATTGAAGGTGCAATTTCTTTATTTTGAGTTCTTGTCCTGCCTGGAGAATGTCCAGAATCACTCCAGGGAAATAAAAGGCTCATGACAGCACACACAAAGGCTGCATGGAAAATTCTGACATGTTAAAGCAAAATCTGATTAAAGGTAATCTGATCATTTGCTTTTATCCAAGGCACCGTGTCAGATCACAGATGTCAGGAGCGACATAACACGTCTTGCATAACATAAAGTGTGGAAGAGGTAATATCATACCAAAGGTGTGGTGGTGTTTTTCAGGTCTGTTGACTTGAGAGAAATACAGGGGATTCTTCAAGATTTGTAGTTTATTCGATTGAGGAAACAATCTGTGTTCCATCAGGACAATGACCCTGAGTGTCCAGCCAAATGAGAACTGGAATGGCTTCAAAACAAGAATGTGAATGTCCTCAAGTGGCCTGGCTGAAGCCCAGAACTAAATCCCTTTTTGAAATTGAACTTAACCGTTCACACACACTCCAACACGCCTCATCTCACCTGACCCATCTTGTGGAATTATAAAGTAGGAGTAGGAAAAAGAAATTAACAAAATCCAAATTTTACTAGGTGAATTACAGATTAATGACTCACAGGGTTGTTGAATTCCTGTTTGAATATCACGTTTATACAAACTGTGGGAAAACGTTTCAGGAGGTGAATACTTACGCAAGGTTTCCTCATAAATCTTGAATTACTCATTTATTCATACATACACATAAACACACACAAGCATCTCCCTCTCTTTCTTATTCACACATTACTGGTGCACACACTTTGCTTCGGTCTCGTACCTTAAAATTTCTCTGCGATGACCTCATTAAAGAGCCTTTCGTAGATGAATTTAACAAGCCTCGACTCAGCCGCCTGGTTCAGATGAAATAACCTCGGACAGGAAGGATTAATCATTTCCCGTCTTAATCAAACACATTGAACTTTGAACACTCTTCAGGCCTCTGGCGATTGCTACTCGCTGAGTCAGGAATTATCTTCCACTTCATCATGTTTATCATCATTTGGATATGTTGGCAGAATGGTGATATGGCGGGTGTAGCGTTTGACTTCATTTGGTACCTGGCACTTTTAAAACTGTGCGTGGGTGGTGAAACAGTCCTGAATCACTAATTTATATAGATTGGTGCTCGTATCGTGGTCTAACTACAGTAGCGACATAGAAGAAGAGATGGGCACAGGTGAAATAAAAAAAAAAAATAAACTTGATGCACAGCGCTCTGACAGATGCTCGTGACAAAAATTCACAGCTGTATATTAAAGCATGCACGCGTGGCTGTTCTGGGTTTTACTACTCATCACTGTGCACATTGTGTGTGACAAGCCAAATAAACCTAATTTCCTGGCTCACCTTAATTGTAGTTATGTAACTAACTGTGTGTGTATATATGCGTGTGTGATTTCGTAGGAGAACCTGCTGCAGTCGGTGCTGCCCGTCTACATCTCCATGAAGATGAAGCTGGCAATCATGGAGCGCTTGCAAGACTGTAAAGACAAAGAAGAGCAGCAGCGACTCGTCAAGGATAACAACTTCCACAGTCTTTATGTGAAGAGGCACGAGAATGTCAGGTACAACCACAAACAACCTTAAGACACAAGGGACAGCCATAGATTTTCTTTAATTAGACTTTGTTATAAAGGCTCTCCTCAACATGGAAGCCTGATTATTCTGGTCAAAGGGCTGGTTTAAAAGCCTGTATTATTGATCACCCATCAGGACCTGTTGAGGGTATTCATGTGTCCTTCTATCACTGGAATTATATATTGACTTTCCCCCATTAGTTAGAATTGTATAAATTAAAGTGTCTGTGGTCTGAACCTGCCCTTTTCACAAAAGGTAAAAGGAGACAAGTTCTGGGACCAGGATCAAACACTAAATTTGTGAAAAGATATCAGTTCAGTTCAGGGTTATGACTCATGAAAAACAGCATTTTTATCAGCCGCTTTATTGAGACTTTATTGTATATCGACTTTACCGCTGTCTCCATTCTATCTCTAATCTGGAAGGAGAAAAATCAGCTTGTACTTTGTAAGCTTGCTTTGCTTCAAAACTAAAAATGTCTCTTTAATCGGACTGATTTTATTTCGCCATCTGTTTTCTTTATCCGCATTCTCAATCTTATAAATCCTCTGTCCACGGCAAAACTCATATTTCTGCCTTCTCTATGCCTCAGAAAAAATGGATGAGGTGAAAAGGCAAAAAAAAAAAAAAAAAGTCCACACACAATGCAGATTTCCCTGACCGCTTCTCGTAACGATGGAGATTAGTGTATGTGTTTGTTTTCAGAGCAGTGACCCAGTTACAGCTCTTTGTTTTACGAGGGGTTTCATTAATTTAGCAAGTGCTGACAGATATCGGGTCAGCTTAAACCGAACCTTGGCAGATGGCTCACAGGCTCATTTTTTTCTGATAAATGTACGTAAGCTTCAGCGTCTGCCGTATCTAAAGAAGGGAATTGCATATAATGTATCTTAAGTTGAAAGGTTGGTTGTTTAATCTTCTGCCTCAGTTTTGTTATTGCAAATGTTTTTTTTCTTGACTTTAAAGGATTCCACTTTTGATCGGGGGAATTGAAATTGCAGCATAGATAGAAAAAACTACTGACAATGGGTAGGCTGTTAATATCCACACCTGTTGTTTATTAAAGTAATCTCATCTTTCGTAATGTTAAGACACTAAAATGTTGGTCTTTGCTAATGAAGAGTTCATTGTGGAGGCATCAGCCATGTTCATTTAGGGCCACAGCGAGAAGGTGTTGAATGATAGGCTGTGCCCCTGACCTATCCCTATAATTACCCCAGTCAGACCAGTTATTAGTGTTGCGTGTCTCATGAAGCACCTGGCCGATTTCAGTCAGCCACTTGAACAGTGTCCAGTCAGGTGCAGTATTTGTGTCCCTCTGCTGGTCAGCAGACTTGTTCTCAGGCCAGGCTGCAACTTCTTCACCAGCCAATGGTGGTAATCCGCCCTGGTCTAGTGTGGTGCATTACAAGTTAAATGAATGTTACACACACATCAATTGCTATTTGTGTGGATGTTTCAAATTTATGTAAATGGAGTTCCTATTAACTGGCGTCTCAAAGTCATATTTAATATATCTCATCATGCTGTAGTTTACGTGCACAGCATTCATCACAATAACAAACATGTCCTGTAGCTCACTGACATGAGCATGGTGTTCCCTGAGGCCTACATTGCAATGGTTAGAGTTTCACTTCCCACTATGGACAGCTATGCTAAGACAGGGAGGCAGGTCAGGCACTCTGTGTGGGTTGGGCTTTTGCCAAACTTCTAGCTGTTTTTTTTTGTGGTGTTGTGTCTTTCAGAGGTCAGATGAGATATCGGTGTCCCTCTGTGGTCTGCTGACCAGCAGCATCAATTATGTCAAGGCTATGATTCAGCATTGAACCAGACAGGCCTTTTTAATCAGTCACTGATCACGTCCACTATAGGTTAATGGGAGGTGGGTCAGAGGCTTTTTGCCTGAAATCCTCAATGACAATTCAGGGGCTGTAATGCTCATAATGGGTCATAATAATACCGACAGGGCTGCTCAGAGAAAATCGGGCCTAAATTTGGAGGACACAAATGGTTTAAGCTTTATGGGCCCTGGTACTCTACTCAACACTGGTTCCATTCAGGTGCTCAGAAAGCCAGGAAGGATCTCCTTCTCTTTGTTTTTTTTTTTTGAAAAGTCCAGACATGTGAATCACAATGCTGACATAGTATTTATGGCTGGTATTGAAAT
>OMLP01029955.1:26936-43322 GCA_900302685.1 Spondyliosoma cantharus
TGGTATTGAAATGCAATCTGCATTCCAAAGTTATCAGAATATAGAAAAACAAGTTAATGCACAGTGTGAATCGGGACGAACTGATACAATATTTTCTATGGCTTAATGTATTTTGAAATTTATTTTTTTTCGGAGACAGCATTTCACAAATTTGTACGTCTGCCATATCTCAACAACTCAGTTATTCCATCATTTTTTTTTAAGGAAGTTTGGGGCTAATTTCCTGCCTCTTCAATTTAAACACGTGTAGGTTTTGCTCTGGAGGACAGAGATTCAATTTCAAAGAGGATAACGAGAAGGCATTAAAAATATCAATGCAAAGCCAAGATGCATATCTGGATACAGATCCCATTTTAATACCAGACGTGTTAAACTCTCATTGTGTAATTTCTATCTTTCAGTATTCTCTATGCTGACATTGTTGGCTTCACTCGACTGGCCAGTGACTGTTCTCCCAAAGAGCTGGTTATTATGCTCAATGAATTGTTTGGCAAGTTTGACCAGATTGCCAAGGTGAGTCACCATTTTATTTTTTATAATTTCCTTTTTATGTTGATTACTACAAACACTGATTGCTAAGCTTAAGTATTGTTCTGGTGATAATATTTGAGAAGTTCTATATATATTTCTTCTAAACCTCAAACTGGATGGAAAATATTGCCCTGGCAGTTGTACAAGGAAACACTCTCCTCTTATCAAACCCTCACCGAGGCACTTAACCTCAGTAGAACAAGACCGCAGTTGTACTGAGTGGCTCCCATGTGAAGGCATGTGTACACCAATATCCCTTGTATCTGATTTTTGGTTTATCCTTCTCTTCTTTCTTATTCCTTGTAGGAAAACGAATGCATGAGAATCAAGATCCTTGGAGATTGCTACTACTGTGTGTCAGGGCTGCCAGTTTCTCTTCCTAAACATGCCAAGAACTGCGTTAAAATGGGCCTGGACATGTGTGAAGCCATCAAGTGAGTTTGTGTCACCCTTCACCCTCAACCCTGCTGAAACCTCGCGTTTCTTGATGTAACTCTTACAAGAGATGTCATCAGCATTCTGGGTTTCGAGATGACTTATGTAAATGTGTAATGAGCTATTTGTGGAAACTCTCAGTGAATTTTGTTGTTTACTTGTAACGGTGGACTACATGGTGAGTCATTCTCAGTCATGTCTTAAGTTTAGGGGAATAAAGTCTGTGTTGATTCAATTGTACAGTAATGGCGAGTTAGGGCGCATGTTGAAAGTGATGTGTCATTTTGAATGTAGAAAGAAAGTCTGAGTGGGCGTGTTGACTCTGCTCTAGCGGATGAAGTTTTCTAACCGGCTGTTGAAACAGGACTTGGATTGGCTGCCAAGGACGGAAGCCACTTTCCTATTTGCTATACTGCTAGAATTGAAAGGAGCGTTAACTCGGTAAAATGAAGAGGATATTTATTTTGTTGAAATTGGTCAAAGACGCATATTGAAAGGACATTAGACTGTTCATGTGCCTGTGTTCCTTATATCTAAACAGCCTTCATCATGAATGAGCTTTAGTATTGCTGTGAAACTCTTCCAGGCAGGTACGCGATGCCACAGGGGTGGATATCAACATGAGAGTGGGCGTGCACTCGGGCAACGTGCTCTGCGGTGTGATCGGCCTTCGCAAGTGGCAGTTTGACGTGTGGTCGCATGACGTCACGCTGGCCAATCACATGGAGTCAGGAGGCCTTCCAGGGTGAGTGATACTAGCTTTGTATCTCTTGTGTGCACTGTGATGAAAGTAAAATTTACCAGTTCCCATCACCATCCACAAAAACAAATGTCTCCCACACCTTAAACGCCTTTCCCTCACTGTTAGACGAGTCCACATCACAGAGGCGACGCTGAAGCACCTGAACAAGGCTTATGAAGTGGAAGACGGCCAAGGCCACCTCAGGGACCCCTACCTAAAAGAGCTCAATGTCCAAACCTACCTTGTCATTGATCCTCGGGTGAGTTCTCAGAAACAATGTGAAAACACTTGCTCTTAAATGATGAGATATCATTTAAAAAAGATAACCGTAGTTTTGTAACATGACACAAATGTCCTTTCCCCTGGAGTCCAGAATTTTTAGGTTCAGGATAGATTTGTCGTTATCACCCATAGCTATCACTGCATGAATAGATTTTCTTCCCTCTTGATTTTTTTGGGGGACAGTATATTTTCTTTAACGATCCTCCCAACTGATTTGCTATCCCTGAGTGCTCTCTCATGACTTCTATCATTCAGGAAAGTACTCAGTCTAACTCTTTTCATGCATTAGAGCTTAGAGTGTACCGTAAATGCAATATTAATTGTGTGTGTGTGTATATATGTGTGTCGTTAGTCTAAGGACCCATCGTTGAACAGCCGTAGCGCACCTAAACCTCGGGTGAATGACGGTTTGAAGATGCGGGCGTCCGTGCGTATGACCCGTTACCTGGAATCTTGGGGGGCCGTCAAACCTTTTGCCCATCTTCAGAACCGAGAAGGCTTCACCACAGACACCATTGTCAATGGCAAGCCACGCTGCAGGGTAAGCATGTTTGTCGCTGTTAGTTGTTAAGAAGGCAGCAGCTATTCTTCTGCTGGAGCCCACGTTAAAGCAGCAGTGCACCGATACAAGACGTGGTCTGATTGTGTTAATCATTTCTTATGCTTTGTCTGAATACTTATGGACGGAGAACAGGGGTCTCTTTTTTTTTTTTTTTTTTATTGTGGAAATTGCTGGAAATGTTTTTGCTGCAGAATGTTAAAAGCTTCAAGTATGAGAGACTTTAAAGGTGTTTTTAATTGATGTTACGATTTTCCAGTTTTCTGATGTTCAGATGAATAACTGCATAGTGTTTAAAAGGTACCTCGAAGACAAGAAGGGTGCACCCAAAGTGCCTGTGAGGTGGTTTAAGTTTCAAACAAAGAAGTTGGATAAATTGAGTGCATTTGGTCTTCGATCCATTTCCACACATTCTTATTGGGTGAATGTTGTCCCTGTCTTTTCCAGGACATCCCTCTACGACCAGCCCCCAGCTTCAAGAACCCTGAGAGGTGAGAACAATAATATCTGCAAAATGAAATCATATGTTAAATCCCTATTTGGTCACGATTGTTATTTGAAATTTTATTACACTTCAGTAGCGTTCTTCAGTAGCATCCGGCCACATGGAAGACTTTTACCACCAACTTTCCCTGCTGGGACATTCTGATCTATTCATAGAATCTGAACTGGTTGTTACAAATTCTGTTTTTTTTTCAGTGTATTATTGCAAATTTTCAGCTACACGCACAGAGATTATTATAATGTACAAGATTGATTCTTTTCACGGGAGCTTACACATATCGATTTAGTGATGGGTAAGCATTGTGGAGGCAATCAAGGTCATGACAGATCGCTTGTTACACGTAAAGATTTTCCCCATGACTCACATTGCTGTACTCTTTTTCTCCCTGTGGATACATGATCAACATTTTAAACGTTTAATCTAGTTGAGGGTCATATCTACGGTGATTTGCGGTGAGCAGGCAGGATGTATTTGCATCTTCCTCTCCTACAGATGATGTGGAGGTGTATGCGTTAAACCGTCTCTCAGCTGCCGTGTGTACGTGCCAGGTAGCAGAGAAGGGAAATAAGAAAATTACTGTTAAAGTCTTAGTGTTGGTTAGTTGCCACACATTAATGTCTATGAGATTTAAAGTATCAATGCATGATTTCAATGCATAAATCAACATTATGTATTAACACCTGACTTGTGAGTGTTAGAGGAATTGGCTGAGTGAAACACAAGCTAACAAAATGTCGTCACTGACGGTCTGCTTAGTACAACTGTGCTGCACTGACGGTCGTTTCTTGCAGAGCGGCGGGATGCCGAGCTCTATGACGCGCCCTTCCATTAGCCTCAAATAATGCATGGACAAATTGATTATGGTTTTGTAGCTCATAATGGTTAATTCTCTTTTCCTGTCTGGCACAGGCAGTAAGTGTAAGGACAAATATTTAAAGTGGAGCTGCTGATTAGTGGGTGGAACTCACCTACACAAACAGCGTGGGCCGGAGTAATGTGATTAGAGGAGATAAGTGTGTGCCTAAAAGCACAAGCATTGGACCCCGTGAGAATGGAGGTTTGTGATATCTCGGAAATTTCATTCATGTATGCACAGTGTAATGTAGCAGAGGCAGCGGCGTCTGAGGCTGAAGTGACTGTGAAATGAGGTTCACCCACTCAAGCTTGATGACATTACATATCAGAAAATATTTTTTCTGTGGTTAACAGTTGTGTGTTACTGTTCACGAGCACTATTTCCGTTATTAACTGAAATTAGTTCTCACATTTATTTCATCAGTGGCTCCTTACTGCTCTGCTGTGATGAATGTATTTTTGTGTCTTTATTGTTGGACCCTGACAGCTTCGATGAGTCTCTAGAAGAACCGTTCACGTTGCCTACCCCTCCGTTCAGCAGCTATAAGTGAGTGGGGCTTTTCTAGTCCCGCAAGGTCCTCATTTCTTCAGTGCAGTAGTTCTCAACCTTTTGGCTTGTGACCCCGATAAACAAAAACAAACGATGCTTGCTCATACATCTACTTGTTTAAGTGTAAATGAGCTTTCACAAACTGTAAATTACACTTTTGAGTTCCCACAATCGTTTTAAATTGCAAATTAGTGCCAAGTAATCAGTATGCTTCATGGAATTATTTAAATGTTGTTGAATTTCGTGGGAGTAAAGGATAAAATGAATCATTTATCACAGTCATTTAAAAAGTGATAACACTTTACACACATGGAGAACTTTAAACATGCTCCAAATTTGTTATTAATTCTGTCAGTACCAGACCCCTAAAAAATGACCGACAAGGTGAGAACTATTGCCTTAATGGAGAGCCTTGCTGTCCTGAAACTAACCTGAGCAGCAGTGTAATGCTGTTCCTTTCTCACCGTTTCTCACTGCTACCTTTTTGTAACAGGGCAACTAAGATCTCAAAAGCCTTCAGAAACCCTGTAACCTTTGTTATTGGACTGACACGTTCCTATTAACACTGATCACTGACTGGGGCTTGTGTGTGTCTGGGCCTGTGAATCTTTGTGAGTGCTTCCTTCCTGATAGAGCAAAGGGGGTTTCCAACCAGAAGCACTCCCACTGAATCCCACAGAGATCATCTAACGTTTCTGCATCCGGCGCACTCCCTCTACGTAACTCTCTCACTGGTGCAAACCATATTTCTCTTTTCTCACTAATGCTCAGAATGGCATTAACCACGTTGCCTCCAAGCACAGCTTAACTGGACCTGCATGACCTGATCTGGTTTTCCAGCATCTGTTCCAGCCCACTTGTGTGTTTCAGTGTCTGTCCGTCTGCCTCCCCCTAATTGTCTCTGTGCTTTCCGGTGCAGGAACAAATCCCAGAAGAGTAAGTTTGATGAGGAGCTGCACAATGAGATGACTACTACCATAGATGAGCTCAGCAGCAAGTACGTCTATTTTTACAGCATGACAAATCACACATTGTGCATTTAGTGCATTTTTTATGTAATTAGACACACTTATCGTATCGAGATATTGTGAGTGACTTTATTTACAGTAATGCAGTGTTGGTTTGTCGGGTGTATAGAAGGTTGTTCCAGGTTGTTTTGTACAGACAACCATGAATACTTCAGATATTGGTTATCCCCCTTTTCATTCAGCGTTGCCATGAGGTTCAGATTTTTGGTCTTGAGAGAAGATGGCTGTGTGATGTACAAACATTCATGTCCCCCTCAGGATGATTTGGTGATCCCCTGACTTTTCATTAGATTAAATTGTAAACATTTCCAGTACTTTGGTTTAAGAGGAAATACCTGCAGAACTAACCACATTCCCATCAGTCTCAGCTGTACTGCTGCGGTATTAAAGCTAAAACGTCCCCTGCAGCCCAAAAAGCATTTTCCCATAGACGACCAATATAAAAGAGACATCTGTAAACAGAATGACGGGACGCAGGACTATAAGCAAGCTTTGATCCTTGCAGGTTTCATATTTGCAAAACTTTACTTAAAAAAATCAGAAGATGAAGGAGAGGATGTCGCGTCCATGGGCTGAACGTGGACACTACTTCATATATTCAACAGGCTGCAGAATTAGGAAGTGAGAGCGAAGCAGTTTGAGCAATTCCCATTGGACTGAGGAGGGTGCCATCTGTTCGTTCACTATCTAGATTTTCTATATAAATCAATCGCTTATGTTTGTAGTAAATGTAAGCATGCCGTAACACTAAATTAACATGGTAAAGATTATGCTTTACTGCTTAACATCAGTAGGTTAGCATGCTCATGTTAGCTTTTTGCTCAAAGCACAGCTGTGCCTACATTTCTCATGTCTTTCCAAGTCAATCATACAATTTTAATGAATTACATTTTCTATATCTTTTAATACACTTTTGACACTTGAAGTGAGAACTATTTATTCTTTATTTTTCTTTGCTCCTCCCTCCCTCCCTCCTGCTCTCCCTTCCCTCCCTTCCTTCCTTCCTTCCGTCCTTTCTTCCTTTTTTCCTTCCTCTCTCTCAGGCAGTGGTCTAAGACTGAAGAAAGTAGCAGTTTGGCTCTGTGGTTCCCAAAGAAAGATTTGGAAAAACAGGTCAGTTGGACTCAAAACTGCAAAGAGACAGTGCAGTGAAGACATTAATAATCCCACATTGTTATACATGTCCGTTAAAGCATTCTGGGGCTGAACAAGAGGTTTCAGGTGTTGTTCTGTTTTTCCTCTTTCAAGTACCGATCCCTGGATTTGCCGATGTTCAAACACTATGTTGGCTGTGCCACTTTCATCTTCCTCTGCATCTTTTTGGTTCAGATGTTTGTCACAAAGGAGTGAGTATGACAGTATTTTCCTTTTTGTTATTTACCGTCAAGTATCTACCACAAAGTTGTCAGCAGGCTAAGAAGAAACACAGCATGAGGATGATATTTTATACTAATAGGTAAAGAAGAAGCTGGAGACTGATTTCTGTCATCCTCTGTTTTACATCTCCCTCAGTCGACAGATGTTGGGGATGTCATTTGGAGTATTGGTCTGTGTGCTGCTGCTGACCCTGGCCATCTGTTTCGCCGGTCACTTACAGGTCAGTCTGTTAAATCTTACGTCAGCATTTAACATTTAAATACTCAGATGGTGAGAGCTCAGGTTTCAGCTCTTTCAGGCATTACATCGCAGTTGTCATGTGGGTTTGAAGAAAGTGGAAAAATTAAGCCTCAAAGTCACAGCAAACCTACACTGGATGGATGGATGGAGGGATGGATGGATGGATGGATGCAGGCCAGTGTGAAAGGGTTGTTCTAGATTATTATATTTCTGTTGTGTGAAGGCCACACAAACAAATACCATATAATACAAGAAGCACTCAGGAAAAATTTAATTTCACTTACCATCTGTAATTAGCCTTCCTTTATCTTACTCCCCATTATGTGGATGGTATTATCCAACAAGGACACAAGGGAGTACGTGTGCTTCTCAGCTTTCGGTGAAATTGTTATGGCAACTGCTCTTTCGAAAGTCATAGAATTTTTTGGTTTTGAAATGAAAATTGTGAGGCATCACTGTGATATACTGTTAACTAACTCAATAACTTAAATCCCCGACACTCATCCCTTCATATCGTCCCTGTTGGGAGAAGGTCAAGGATGAACTTTAAATAAACACTGTACATACATTCTGGGTCCAGCAGTGTCTGAGCTCTACAACCATTTTGATTTTTCTTTACATCAGAGGAGAGACACAAAATTCTTCAGTGAAAACGTTCTTCCACATTCACGTTGAATAGTTATTGAATGCAACCATAAAATCAATGTTTTAATGTTTCATAAAGACCTTGGAGTCTGTACATAATCCAGAGCTTGCAGTGCAACATCAAGGAATTTATATCAAAAATGATCCAGTTATTGGCGTTGCTGCCAACTCTTAAGAGATTCAAAGGTCAAACAATGTAACACATTAAGTACGTGCTTGGCTAAATAAAGCCAAGGGCGAAGTGACGTGTGTGGTGTGACATATGTGTTTTATGGTGGCAGTGTGTGAATGGAAACATGTCATGGACGCTGTCCCTTGCGCTCACTGTGCTGTAGCTTTCTTTAGCTAACCTACTGACTTAGTGGACGACACCTGACATGCAGTCCTTGACACAGGCAGCGTTTCCTCCTCTCAGACAGATTCCCTCACTTGAAATAGCCAGCGATGAGTCACCCACACATGATGTCTGGAGATGAATGACTGTGCTCGTCATACCTGTTTTATCCCATCTTTGTCCTCGCTCTCTGCAGCGTCTGTTTCCAGAGAAGCTGTCGAGTTGTCAGTGGCTGCCGGCGGTGTCGGAGGCGGTAGTGAAGCGGCCGTGTGTGCGCCTCCCTCTGGCCACCATCACGACTGCGGTCATCATTGTCTTGGCGGTGTTTAACCTGGTGAGACTACGCTCGCATGTCGGGTGATAAGAGAGGGGTCATTATTAACACTCTGGCGTGACGGCTATGAAGTCAAGCACAAATAGAAATAACAGACTTCAAAGCGTGCGGCCCAGTAGTTGCTTGTAAGTCAAATCTTTTCATCCCCCCTGCAGTGTTTCATCCAGACACCGGGGCCATGTCCCAGCGATGTCGCTGACCCGCCTCCCACAAATGATTCCTTTGAGCCAGGATTAGAGGGGGATCTCTTCTACCTGCCTGTGAGTGACAATAATGACATGATAGTATTTAATGTCTGTTTACATCAGACTAGATTTAATAGCATGTGCAAACAGTTAGTGATATACATATCTTTCTCGCCTTTCTCTCCCTCAGTACTCCGTTTACTGCTGCATCCTCTCGCTCATCGCTTGTGGAGTCTTCCTCCGGGTGAGCTTTGAGCTCAAAGTGCTCTTCCTCACGCTGGCCTCCGCAGTATACTACATCATCATCCTCAGCACCAGGAGCGATCTCTTCGTGGCCTACGGAAACTTCCTCTATGCTAACATCTCTGGCAGCTGGAACTGCAGCAGGTAGAACTAAATGAAGACCGTCGATCAGAGTGTATCATAGCAACCATCTCACCAAGTGGTGATGGTGGTTCCCAGTTCGAGAAAATTATATCGGTTATTAATTTGAGCTGAAGCAGAATAATCATGCCTGAAATGTGTACATGGAAGTCCAACCTTTGATCGTTCTGCTTTGTTGTACAGCATAGATGATGAAACCATCCTGAAAACATTAGGGCTGGTGAAACACCCCCAGGTGATGAGCTGCATATACATCACCCTGTTCCTGGTCACCATGCTCATCATCTCACAGCAGGTAATGACACAGATGACAAACAGATGAACACAATAAAAACAGGAATGTTGTGCATGTTCTCATTAAAGTCAAATCCTGTGTTGGCCTGTCATGAATTTCTCTTTTCCTGATGCCAACAATTTTTTTTAATTTGGTGAAGATCTAACCTCGCTGTGTTCTATCTGCTAGAACGAGTCCTGCTTCCGCCAGGACTTTCTGCTAAAGTATAAAAACCGCACAGAGCAGGACGAGATCGAGACCAGGGAGAACCTGAACCGCCTGCTGCTGGAGAACGTGCTGCCGGCCCACGTGGCAGCACTGTTTGTCGGGGAGAACAAAAAGAACGAGGTGAGACTATTTGATGTAAAGTCTGGAACAAGTCAGTTTACATCCGACGTCCGGCGTGGACTCTGATGTTTAGGATGAATGTGTTCAGGTCATGTGCATCAACTTGGGTCAGTTTTAAAATAAATGGAAGTAATTTCTTTTGACTTTCTTCGTGTTTGCTCAGTTGGTCGTTAAGTTTACTGACGGTGACTTTATTGTAAAGGTAAAACATGAGATGGAACATTTATTCTGAGTGTTTTGTGTTTTTATTAAACCATTATTGTCTTAAAAGGACAGTTCACCCCAGAAGTTTTTATTTATAGTACTTTTTATCCATCTAGGTTGTTTTGGTATGACGTGCCAAGTTTAGAGATATCTGCCTTCTCTCCAAAATAATGGACAAATATAGCACTTGGCATGTGGGTCACATAGTTCTAAAAGAATTTGAATCTCAACAGCAGTGTCTCTTTCCAGAAATAATGGCGGTTACTCTAAATAATCCATCCTGTGAGCAGGATGCAGGAACTATTTTCTTTCCGTATCACCGTGTCGAAGGAAGCGTGCATCTACTCATGTACAAAGGCTCACCAACGTTACTGCTCAGCCGAGTAGGAAGTCATTAATGTTTACATCCTGCTTCAGGAGCACGACCCTGGAGTCCCTGCGCAGCGATACGGAAATAAAATAGTTCCTATGTGGAAATACTCACAACAAGGTCTGTGGATTATCAGTCTAGATGGATGAATAACCCAAACAGTAAAAGGGAAAGTATTATTTTGTAGTAGTTGTTAATGCAGTTCTTAGTCTCCATCTCCTTCAGGGTAAACCACTAACTTTATATTTTTGTTTTTCCTTCCCGACAGGACCTTTACTACAAGTCCTATGACTGTGTGTGTGTGATGTTCGCCTCAGTGCCGGATTTCAAAGAATTTTACACCGAGTGTGATATCAACAAAGAGGGCCTGGAATGCCTGAGGCTTCTGAACGAGATCATCGCTGACTTTGACGAGGTCAGGAAGAAATAAAAACGTCTCTTTCATCCTCGTATCCTCCATTCGTTGCCGAGCACTTCCCTGTGATACACGACAGATGTGTCTTTAAAGCCCCGGTCTGTTATCGGTAGCTCTGTTTATGCACTTGTTCCAGTACCAAATGTTAACCGGGTGCACCGCGGGGACAGGGCTGCATCATTATCAGAACTCATGCTTAAGAATTCAGGAATGAATAGAAAGGAACTGCTCCTTCGTAACATTCTGCCTTTTTGTGTTTCTCTAACCAAACAGCTGCTGTCCAAACCAAAGTTCAGCGGCGTGGAGAAGATCAAAACAATCGGCAGCACGTACATGGCGGCCGCGGGGCTTAGCGGGACGCCTGGTCAGGAGAACAATCAGGTGGAGTAGCTCCTGGGTCAGATCTGGGTCATCGGCTTTGTTTCAAGCCAACAACTGTGTTCACATGTCATAAATACAAACCGTAAAGCTTGAAGCGGTCATAATGAGCTCGGTGAATGATATGTTCTTTCAGGACAAAGAGAGGCAGCAGGCCCAGATAGGGATCATGGTGGAGTTTGCCATCGCTCTGATTGGCAAGTTGGACGGCATCAACAGACATTCCTTCAATAGCTTCAGGCTGCGTGTGGGTGAGTGTGCTCAGCTGCTTGGCAGCTCCAGCAGAAACCTTTCATTGACTGAATGCGGCGCTGCGCTAGATCCAGGTTTCCGTGGTTACACTGTACATGATTGGCATTTATGTAGTACACCGCCTTCACTGGCTCGATTATTAGTTTGTCATGTTGCTCACAGGACTGCAGTAGAAGTTAAACCTACTTCACCGGAGTGAGCTCGTCTTGAGAAGCTAATGTACTGCAACACGTGGAGCCGTCTGCTTTGTGGTCGTCTGTAATGTTGAGCTCATTTTACACGGTTATCTTAAGTACATCGAGTAATATGTAAAGCTAATGTCACACTGAAGCCATGAGAAAGAGACAGAACCCAGAGGAGTGTCTGGGAGACCTTAACCTCCGCGTGTTGTGTCTGCGGTGCTGACACATTTATTCCCACACGGTTGATTCTGAGCAGACGTCGCGGATAAAAGTTTCAGTTAAAAATATTTACATTTCTCTGGAGATAAAAACCAACAGGAACACTGTAGTTTCACAGTGAGCGGTTTAAATCTTCCTTTACAGAGTGCTGTCCTTATCGGCAGGCTGCGTCTAAACACCATGCGATGTTGAAACAAAATCCACTCACTTCCAGTTTTGACGGTCATGACTATTACAGGGTAGTCAGGGCAGTAGCACGAGTAGAGATTCGAGATGACGTGAGAGCAGCGACTCAGTAATGCCAGTTACACAGCAGCATCTATCTTAAAGCATCAGGAACCATCAACATACCAGACCAAGTAAGGCTGTAGCTGCGAAGCCACTGAATGTACGAGATTGAATAAGGTTTAATGCCTTGAACCTTTTATTTGCAGTCTCGTATCTTGCTTTCTCGTATCTCTCTCGTGTTCGTTTAGCTGTTTAATTGTATAAGCTGTGAAACATCTCAGTCTTTAAACTTCTTGATCGATGCCGTGGAGACGTTTGACTTTGAGTTTGCGTCGGGTGTAAAATCTCTTTGACGAACAGCCACAGTATTGTAGAGTTGAAAAGCTTTTTCAAACCCTGTGTTAGTCTGAAAATCTGCTTTGTCGATGCGTCCTTGACAAAAAATGACGGCAAACCAATAGCATTGTATTAATGAACAAAAAAGCTATTTCATTTCTGACGAACATTTGAACTCTGGTACGTCTTTGAACTGCCACAGTGTGAGGATCTGTGAAAGGATGACTCTCATTTCACTTCTTGGATCTTTATTCCTTCACACTCCTTCGCTTCCTCTGTTATTGCTGCACGTGAACATTGCACTCATTTATCATAACCTGTTGTTTCTCCACAGGCATTAATCACGGCCCGGTGATAGCTGGAGTGATCGGGGCGAGGAAGCCTCAGTATGACATCTGGGGAAACACCGTTAACGTGGCCAGCAGGATGGAGAGCACCGGGGAGCTCGGAAAGATCCAGGTACGTTCAGGCCACCAGCGATATTTTATATGGTAGTTTTGAAGGTCATGTAGGCAAATCTCGTAATTCCAACAGAAGAATAAATGTCCATTCGTAGCCGGTCCTGGGAACATCTCATGAGGTGAACATTTAATTTGCTTTTCCCCTGCAGTTGCACTTTATTGCAGCGTATCATATTAATCTGTGGACTCCAAGCAATTCATGACTTAACTTGAGAAATTGCTTTTCCTCTGCTAATGGCACTGCTCTGCCGTAGCCACAATAATGCTGTCATAATGAAGTCGGAAATTAAAACATTTATTCAGTTAGAGAAGTCAGATGTTACTTCTGCTGCGGGGAAGTTCTCACAAAGGATTTTGGCCTCTCCAGATGTTGTTTTGAATCTGAATGTTTTAGCGGCGACGAGACAAAACAACAGTCATATTTCTGCTGTTTTTAAAAAAAATGACTTGTGTTAGTTTGTTTTCTCAGCTGCAGTTGTGTGCTCCCTCTACTTCAGGTCACAGAGGAGACGTTCAAAGTGCTGTCGAAGCTGGGCTACTCGTGCGACTGCAGAGGATTAATCAACGTGAAGGGGAAAGGGGAGCTGAAAACCTTCTTTGTGTGCACCGACATGAGCAAGCAGCAGGGTATGGGGCTGAGCTGAGGCCGGACCGCCACAGCCAACAGAACTGGACACGGACTCGAGTACACAAGTCGAGAGTTTATATGCTCCTGAACGTTGTGTTGAGACAGAGCTGAGCGAAATACAGCTGTGTTCTTGTCATGTTGCTGCACAGAAATGACTTTAGAGGAAGTGCTGCCTCGCCGTGATGTCACAATGAACCGACACTTTCTACTCTGGACCCCGTTAGACGACGGACGAGGATGGCGGAGAGATGGTCAGTATGTACAATCGCCATCTTTTTCTATTCATGACCACGTTTACGTCCAGTAATCAGTCACTTTTGTACTTTTTTTTTTTTTTGTCTTTAACTTAGATGTTCAGATAGAAAAGATGCGTCTTGTACTAATGCCAAATACGTTTGTGTAATTTTTTGAAGACCTCCTGGTCCTTTAAAAACAAAAACAATGGATTCTGTTCGGATCCTAATTTGAGAAGGCGTCTGGTTTTTACCTGTTTGTGAAAGGATGGGAACACTGCTGTTACTGTGTAATGAGCACGACATCTGCCAGCTGTTTCAGCACAGAAACGAGCTGAAACAGAAGATAAAGAGAAACATCTGACAACACGTGAGGAAGTAGAAGAATTCGCTTTCCGGCCATGCTGCACATCCTAAAGTTACTGCATCTTCAACACCTTTTGATTGAACTGTTAGTGAAGGTTTCAGGTGTAACAACCCGTCATGTGATCACGTAGTTCGGCCTGTTTTAATTTTACATATACGACAAGGTATTCGCAATGTTCCAGGAGGAAACGGACGAATCCCACGTGCTGTATCTCCGTCATCTGTTAACGTGTTGCCGCTTGTGTGCATTTATGCTGCATTGAGGGGAAGCTGTGACGCTGCCCCTCGGCGTCTCGAGTCTGTATGATGTAACAACCCGCCTGCTGTGAATGTTTTTCCTGGCTGCAGCTCAGATGATCACCAGAACCGATCCGGATCGCTCTCAAGTGTCTCTGAAAACTTGATCTGTCTTGTGGCCTTAACTTTTGAGACCATCATGTCGTCTGTAATCGTGGTTACATAATAATAATGATAATAATAATAATAATAATGTATTGGCCTTCATGTGAACAAATGTGACATTGAATTTTGTACAGATACAGAATGTAATAAATGTTTTCCTAAGTCTGCAGCTTGTCGTACAGTATTTTTACAGAGACCAGGTTTATATATTAAAAAAAGAAGGTTTATTAATTGAAATGCATACAAATGTCTCACAAAAAAAAAGCACCTTTCATACAAAGCTTAAGTTATTCAACTGTAGAGCGGGTGGGAGGAATTTAATTATACAGGAACGACCGGAACAGCATCTTGAGAACTGGACGAGGTCTCCATCGGTTCAGCCATCCCCTGCACTGAAGACATTTAAAGGGATAAAATTAGATGTGCCGAGTTCCGACTGAAACTCTGAATTTATAATGTTGAGTTTGGCCTTTAAAGCCCAAATAGCAGATAAATAAATAAATAAACACAATGTCCATTAAGGTGTTTACCAGTGGTGAGGTCGATGAAGGGCTCAGGTGGTGCTGCAGGTAGAGCGATGCCCATGGCCCTCCTGATGCCGTACACGCTGCTGACGTCACATGGAGCCACTTGACCCGTCAGCTCAGCCAGGTTCCCCGTCACCTTCTCAGCTGCAGACAGGAAGTGTCAATAGGGAACATTATCATGTAACGTTAGTGAATAATTTGGGTTGTAAGTAGAAACAATCACAGGTGACAGGAGTAGCTGACACAACTTTCACATCCGTACGATAAATAAACAGCCTGCTAGCATAGCTTAGCATAAAACTATAAACAAGGAAACCCCCGACCAGGTTCTCTAAATTAGGTAATTATCATCTTATTTGTTTAATCCAAATCAAAAACTGAGTGATATGATAAAGAGTGAGCTTTAGAGGAGACAGAGGTAGCTGTTTCTAAGTGTTTACAGTGTTAATGCTAAGCTTGCTAACAGGGCTAGCTGTAGCTTCATATGTACCATACTAACATATTAGATTTGGCAGCGATAGCACACATAAAAAGACATATTAGCACTGGTCATCCTAAGAAAAATGTCTCTGGGGTTTAAGAATGAATTCCTGGGAATGAGATGTCTAACTGTGAATTCCTGCGTGACGCTTAAGACACAGCACATCTGTGTAGGATCGTTTGCGGAGAGGTGTTGCCCGTGCACCTTACCCAGCTCCATCTCCTTCGGAGTCGGCGCCATCAGGCAAATCATGTTAGGTGGCTGCTTGGCGCTCAGACGCTCCTTCTGCGCTTCCTGCAAGTCGCGCAGGAGCTTTGTGGTCTCGTCCAACTTCTGCTGGAAGTGCAGAGCCTCTGTGACGGACAGAAAAGGAGACGAGAAACATGCAGTTAATGCTTCCTCTGGGTTCCTCCAGTTACCTCGCGCTAACCCCCTCCTGTCCTTGGCTGCACACGTTTGAGCACAATACATCCTTTCTTTCTCAACCCTGATGTGGAACCCTCAGGTTTCAGAGAGCAGAGGGGGGAAACTATGATGGGCTGTTTGAAACATCTGAGAGGATGCGTAATGGGACGCTGAATGGCTAAATGAGTCAGCTAACTGCTTTAGATGAAGGCTTTTTCTCCCCCCCTTCCCCTCCAAATTACCTTAATGACGAGAGCATTTAGAGTGTGATTATGAATTTCTTTGTTCGCAACATAAAGCAGTCGGGGCTGACCACGTTTCACAGATCTGCCTCCTGCTGTCTCGACTGGGCAGATCAGATCTGTGGTCCTCCACGAGAGCAGGCGGTTGTTTCAGTTGTCGAGCAAAAACGCCAAACGTCCTCCAGTTCCAGCTCTCTTTTTATATGGTTGTACATTTCTTTAGATTTTAGATTAAATCAATTTGAAGTGGTCACCTTCTGCTCCAGGGAACTTAAAAAAAAGACTAAATGGGGAATTAATGAATCAATCAAAAATGAAATCTAGTCAGAAGTTTCACCTCCAGTGAGCTCTTTAGGCTTCTGCAGGCCTGTAACAGAGTACAGGAAGTCCAGCCTGTTGCTGTAGGATGCATCGGGTTCAGCTACCTACAAGAGACAAGGGGGGAGGGA
>OMLP01029955.1:43342-54196 GCA_900302685.1 Spondyliosoma cantharus
GGGGGAGACAACATGTTTAGTCAGATTAGGAAGACGCATTCCACACAAGACAGCTGACGCGTCTCAGGAACATCCAGGCCTTTTGAAGCTTCTTTAGTCACGCTGCGTCTTCGCTCCAATAAAATCGGCCCTAATGAAAAGCTGCAACACCCGGGCAGGGGGATGAGAGTAAACTGGAGCGCTGCCAAGAAAAGCAAACAGAGCCAGCACAGAGGGCTGCTGTGTGCATGATGGAGGGGCCTGTACTTTGGTTTCCTCTGCTGCTCTGAGGAACGATTCAGCCGCACAGCCAGCGGGCACCGAACGAAAACACGGGGCCTCTCCAAATGCTCCAGCGGCGAGCGTTAAACGAGCAGCACCGCTGCGCTCTGAGGGGAAATGTTCTTTCCGTGCGTGGATGGATCACAGGCCCCTTTGCTTTATTTTCACAGCTGGTTGACGCAGTCGCCATCTGCAGAGGCCATCCGCAACCACAAAGTGAAACGAAGAATCCACACATGAGGTGTAATGCAATCGCACACGCCGCACACCGAACGACGGCACAGCGGGAGCTCGTCTTCCGAACATCACATCCAGCGCTGACGAGGGTGAACGGCTCTGGTTTCACGTTATGTAGCACGCACTGATATTTCTCGTTATGAACTTGATGTCTTGTTTTCCACTCACGAGGAACAGAAGCTGTTGATCGCTGTTCGTACAAACTCACCTCCATCTCATTCTTGTCCCCTGGTGTATTTGTTGCCTTCTCCACCTGCTGGACAGGAAAAAAAACAAAAAAACAACTGAGCCAACCGATACTGTTGTTTCCTGAGCAGTTTAACACAAGTCAGTTAAGTCGATGCTCACCGGTTCGTTCTGCTTCAGGGTTTTCGAATGCTCTCCGTTCGTTATCGCGTCCAGAAGATTGTCCGCCAGTTTGTACACGTACTCGTCCGAATTGGCCAGGAACTCTGTCAAGCTGCCAAACAAACGCACGCAGGACAACATTTTACCATTACTGAAGCAGAAGCTGCGGTGAGAATCAGAATCAATTTCTTGGCCGAGAAAAATAAGAGGATGTTCTCGACCCTGCTGACACGAACGTTCTGAAGCAACAACCGAGCCTGGTGAAACAAAGACAGTCAGAGCGTGCTTCTTTTTCACGGAGAGACATAAAGGACCAGACGTTATAAAGCCAGACAGTTTGTTCATGTCCCTCAAATGAGAATACTTACAAGTAAACACCTTACCGTCCTCTCCTCACTTCTAAGTCATCATTCTATTTTAAAAATGCAGTGAAAGACGACTCGTCAGTCCAGCTGTATTCGATCGAGCCTAATCCAAGATCAAATAAAACATTTCTAAAAGCCACTAGGTCCAGATCTTTCCATCAAATTGTACTCACTCGTTGATACCAGCTGCCTAAATACAACTCTGGTGAAAAACAAGATCTGTGTTCCTTGAGAATTCATGAAAATGCTGAAAAACATCCAATCGCAATTTTACAGAACTTGGGAAGAGAGAAGATTCGTCCCTTTATCCGAAACCGCACCAAAAGCAAATGGGGTCTATTCTCTGCTGTTCATGCTGATGACTAACAAACCAACAAACCACCGTGATGGAGGTAAAGATAAATAAGCAACATACTTAAGTACAAGACCATTTCAACTGTGTTGCTGGATACTAACGTCTTCATGTAACTGACTCGGTTTGTTCTGAACATCCAGTCACCTTTAATGTTCAGCCTGGACACAAAAACTCTGGAGGTTACCAACACAGACGGTGCAAAGCCTTTAAAGTGATCAGTGACATTCTTGGTGGGGATACAGTAAGCTAAGGGTGTCATGAGTGACCTATAGCAGCATACCATGAGGTAATTATAGACGGCAGACCAAAGCGTATGGACCGACGGGTTCCAGTCAGAATGAGGCCCAGTGTACAGCTGACCTCCTCCAGACTGAGTGACCTCAGTGAAAGACGGACGCATCTGGAAAGCAGCCGGCCAGGAATGCCTTGCGACGTTTTGCGCGAATGCCACAGGGAGCGCGAGTGCGTCGGTGCTGCACATACCTGTCTGAGCCCCGCGGGCTGGACTCGTCGCCGTAAGAAGAGTAGATGAGGTCGGACTCCTCCTTGCTGATGTTGGCGAAGCTGGAGTCGTAGGTGGGAGCGTAGGAGGTGAAGGGCCCGTAGTTGATGTAGGACACTGTGGGAAGCAGAAACATCGGCTCGTGAAAAAAAAAAAAAAAAGCTCAACCGGCAGGAAGGAGAGCTCTCACATTAGCATCGTGCCGGAACATTTGGAGCGGTAGAGTACCTTGAGTAACTCGGTTCCTCTTGTCCTCCCTGAAGCCCTGCAGGGTGTTCACGCCGCTCTGCAGCCGGTTGGACATCATGCCGAGTTTCACAGGACAGTAACCAGCATCTGCAGCAGGGAACACACAACTTAGTTCACTGACTAGTCTGCTGATTCTTTTCTCTATTAACTATCTGAAAGAGAGCCAAAGGTGACATCTGCGTCTTGCTTCTTCTTTTTATTTTTGTCTAAGTGGCACTTCAGTGTACGATCGTTGAAGGCCGAGAAAACCAGCAAATGTTCACATTTCAAAAAAACTGGCACTAGTGAATCTTTGACGGGCGTTTATTGAGAATGAGCTACTCGTCTGAATCAACTGAAGGACTCTGCGGGCCTCCAGACGGACTCACCTCCCGCTGATGGTTCTGCTGGGTTGAGGATGGCCAGAGTGGTGGAGCCGTCAGACTTCCGCCTCGCAAACTCCAACTACACAACAAATACATCACACATGCCCGTAAAAAAACTTGAGAAAAGACTGTGTTGTGTTGAAACATTAGTGGCGGACCTGGAGAACAACAGGCCATCTTCCAAACCGCTACTGACTGACTGACCTACCACCCAGTGGGAGCAAAAAAAATCTCATGACCCCAAAGTAAAATGTTCCAAATGTCTAAAACACCAAATCCCCTGTTGGCCTAAAAGAAAATTATAGATATTATCTCCAACTAAGGGCTTTGAAACTAGATACTTTTCTTCTCATGACATCATTCTGGAAAGAGCAGATAGTCGTGATATATTTAATAATGGTCATGTCATCTAAAAAAAAATAAAAGAGAGGTCCTGAGTGTGACCATGTTTCCTCACATCACACTGCAGCACTCTGCTGGACAGCTTTCCTCCCGAGTCTTCGATAACCTTGCGGATTTCCTCGAGCTCTTTCTCTGCCTTTGCCGCTTCGTCCTTGGAGTCCTTATCCTGTCTGCAAATGAAACACAATTGACAGCCGGCAGATGAGACTCTTCGCCCGCGTATGAAAAGGTTTTTTTTTTTACTTTATAGAAAGAATAAAAAGCATGCACACTGCAGGAAGAGGACTGAGGGCTTCTGTTCATTAAAAACGCCTACGTGCTACTTTCGCTTCTTAGATAATCTACCTGGAAGCGTTTTGTTGACGTCAGTAGACGCCATGAGGATTTATATGCGCAGTGTCTCCTGTTCTTAAACTGAAGGTAAAAAAAAAAAAGTAGCTGAATGAAAAACAGCACAGTAGAGGTTACTCAGCGGCTCCTCTGTCGTAACCGATCGTGACTTGAATCGTCCGGTTCTGTTACATCACCGGTTTTAAAAGATGCACAGCCACGAGAGAAAACAAGACCCAACACGCTGTGAGGCATTCCTAACATTCTCAGCCTCCAGCAACACAGTGGAAAACGGATTCGCTTTAGTGTCGGAGGAAGCAAACTAACAAAAAAAAAAAACCTGACCTTGCACCGGCAAAAGTGGGAAACTGTTTCCACCAACATGTTGAAGTTTTCACCTCTGGTTTGATTCGTCATCTCCACCTCACCTGTGTTGACGTGTGACTGACAATTACAGCATTTTAATACATTTCTTTTTAAAAATCTGAAAAATGTGGCTGGGTTTTCTTTTGTTCAACGTCAGGGACGGAGTTTTGTCACTTTAGGATCATGTAAGAAATGAAGCTTCAGGGGATTCATGAAGTGAAATCAGAGTCACGACTATTATTTCACCTCCTCACACTGAGAAGCTCTGCTGCAGTGTTACATGACTGGGACTTGAGGACACACGTATGTAAAGTCGGCAGGTTTAAGGACCTGGGTGTGCTGGGTGTCTGGGAGCGCTCGCTGGTGTCTGAGGTCGTGGGTCTGTCTTTGTTCTGGTCCGGACCGGTGCCCCCTTGTTCCTCAGACTTCACTGTTTGTCTGGCAGAAGGGTCGAGGCCGGACATGAACTCTATGCTCTGCTTCAGGCTGTCCAGTCTTTCCTATCGAAGGACAATTAAAAGCGTATTTAATTTCTTTCACTGAGAAACAGGAAAAACAAAAGAACTGAAGAGAAGAAAATCTGCCTGATAAACCTGTTGGTAGCACTGATGATGTTACACGTAACCAGTCTAGAACATTTTGCAGATATCTGCTGCCCCCATCTGTTCAAGTGCTCCAAATGAAGTTTACAGCAAACAGAAAGGTGACGATGACATCTCGTGGCACAGTGAGCGACTTACACATGTAGATAAACACCGTTGTGGGGTTCGGGGAAGAAGTGGTGGATGTTTATTATGTTTAACTTTAATTGTGTGTTGACTACATCACTGATTATCACTGTAAACTGACTAGTTTTACACACTGGACCTTTACACTTTAAAATATATAAACACAGTGAACATATAAATGACCCAAAAAAGCTTTTTCATACTGTACTTAAGTACATAAGTGTATTTTTCTATAAAATATTAATTGTCTACAATCTGAAGGATCTATATGAACAACAGGACAATCCTCGAAGAAGTCTTTTCCTGACCCTAGAGTTTCATACCTGGCTCAAGATCTTCATCCCGGAGTGTAACAGTTTCCGAGCTGCTTTGTGGTAAATGGTCTCGGGTTTGTTGTAAATCATGGCGTTTTCACACATGATCCTGAAGTCCGCCTGCATCAACAACAAATAACACATCAGATAGATGACAACACGACACACATCAGCTCCTGTGAATCAAAATGCATTAAAGAGTTGTGATCCTCGTATATGTGACAAATGTTATACGCTAGTTCGACTCTGTTTTACAACAACCAGAACTGGAAAAAGTGAAATACCAAAAGGGTCAGACATTTAGATTTCCTATGACTGACCTGTAAAACTTAAAGTGCTATAACAACGTACTTTTATTATTGTTCTTCCTTTATTTTATTGTTTGTTAGTTTGACTGAGACAGAAAAATCACATTTTCAAAAAAGTACAGGAACAAACAAAAATACCCCTTTTAATCTTAATGCAAGTTTGATTCTTGTAAATTTCCTCTGCTCGAAAAGCCGAGGCCCAAACTTTTTAATGAAATAATAGTATATTCTCAGCAACAGACAGAACGAATCTCCTTACAACTGCACTATTAGCTTATTAGCCTTAGCTCCAGGTATGATTATAGAGCGAAATGTAACATATTATATTAATTAGAGATGTCTGCCATGTTGCTGCTGTTTCTCTGCATGTCCTGATAAAGTTTTAGTCCAGATCCAAGTCACAGTCCTTCATCATTGGATATCTGCAGATGCATCTGATCCAATACTTCTATTTACCAACAGGTTGATTAATAGTGTATCTGACACATTGAAACAACAGCTGCTCACTACTAAATCTATCATGCCTTCTTTTTCCCCTGAGCTACCCGACTAGTGGATAAGCTTCAAATATTGATTTGATATGAATGAAAGTTGAACTGACATGAAGTGATAAGATTATCCGCAGGCATGCAACAATACACCTGTGTGAGATACAGACAGATACCTTGAGTTCATCCAGTGACTGGTAGCACTCTTTCTTTACTTTGTCCTTCATTGCACTGAAGTCCATGGGCCGCTTGATGATTGAGGAGTAGCCGGGAGCGATGAGGTCCGTCACCGGGAAGGAGAAGAAAGCACTGGGATCTTTCCTACAGAGGAGAAGAAGAGGAAAAAAACACATGTACAGAATTTATTTGCAGCATCAGGCATATAGTAACTTTACTGAGGAGACATGATGTGCAATAGCTCATTAATAAACAAACAGATCAATCAATAAAAGGATGACTGCTGCACCTTTGGAGCTGCCTGATGAGCTGGTTCAACGCTTCCTGCAGTGGAGTCTGTTCCTTCTCTGCTAAGAAAATCAACAACACATCAAGGTGAGACCTGAGACTTAACAAAAACAGTGTCGACATAAGCTGTGAGCAAGAGGAAATGTAAGAATACCTTCCAGTTTGTCGAGCTCTGAGCGGATAGGAGTTCTGCTCTGCTCTCGGTCCTCCTCTCCATCTGCATCCTGTCCTTTCTTCTTCTTTGGAGTCTAACATTACAAAACAAATATTAAACCAGCTCCTCTCGTTCACATCCTTCACTATCGATCTAGCAGAGAGGAAGACAGGATTACCTTTTTCTTTCCTCTATCTTCCTCTGGTGAGCCGAGGCTCCTCTCTTTATCCTTCTTCTTTTTCTTTTTCTTCTCTTTCGGTTTGTCGATGTCCGCCGGCTGCTCGTCGTAGAAAGTTTCCCGACTCGCGCTTCCCGCCGTCACTTCATTCCCAGACACTTTCAGCACCAGCTTCAGCGGTCTCTCTCCGTATTCTGCACACACCAAGCCAGCAAAAATCATTATCGAGCTAACGGTAGCTAACTGTAGCTGTCAGCTGAGAGATGCTAGCAACACTAGCCGCCACTTGGTAGCTAGCTTACCAAGCAGGCGTTGTTGTGAACGTACAACTAACGTTGTATTTTAATTCTAAATCTCAACTTGTGTTCACGCTGAATATTCACGCAAAGCTGCGGGTTAATAACAGAAACATGCGGGAGACAAACAGCTAAATCAACCCGGTAGCTAGCCTAGCAGCACGCTAGCTAATCGGCTAAGTTACGATTGTGGTCGTGCAAACAAGCGCGAAACCATCTATATCTTAAAACAAATTAGTAAAAAGTTTAACTAGATGAGTTCTCTCACTATGTGCAAATAAATTACCTTCATATCCGTGTTTTTCGGACTTGTGCTTTTTGTGCTTCTTGCCCATTGTTTGTATTTTGGTCTGGCACCGCCGGCCGGTCGCTCTCTCGCTCTCTGATCTGCAGGGGAAACAGAGAACAGCGCCGCGGGGCCGCAGCGCCACCTGCAGGCGAGGCGGTGGTAGCGCAGGGAACTACAATCACCTTTATCGTCGGTAGAGGGCGAAATAAGTCCAGTATTTAAAGTCAACCCTGGACCGAACCCTGCAAAACTTTTACCCTGTGATGTGATATAGTGCAGCTGTCACTTTACACCATGTACCGTTAAGATGGTGGATTTGACACAGAATTACAAGTATTTCTAAAGACACCCTCTCTGCATGAATAAAAAAGTCAAGTCAATAAAAGTTGGGATGACTTTTGAGTGACACGCGAAATGAAGAATGGTCCATTTTGACGCTGCAGAAATTAAGATATGCTGATTTATATCAAATTAAAAACACGAGATCAACTTGTAGCATCTTGCCTTAGACCCACTTGATCGTTTGAAGCCCCTCCAAGGTCAAACTGATTCCGGTCACGTCGTCAAGGTGATTTTGTCTCAGACATTAGAAGGCAAAGAACAACTGTTTTCACAGGTTGAATATAATCCTCCTGATGAGTGAACAGGACTTGGGTAAAATGTGTTAAATTTGTGCAGTGCCCCTTTAAACTCAGATTTATGTTGTACACCTAATCGGATCTCAAATTATTGCAAATATTAGGGGGCGTCATCATGAAACGAAAAACATTTCTCACTTTTGATTTATGATTTTTTTTTTTTGAGTGCATGGGTTTTATAAAGCAAATAGAAAAAAAAACTTCTGTTTAACTTCAGTGAGACACGAACTGGATCTTGTTTAAATAAACCACATTAAGCTCCAAAGGGAGGCAGGTGACACTCGGTTTTGGCCGCGCTCCATAGGACACTGTACAGTCTGGAGCTTCCCTGCCTTTGCAAGAGCTGTTATGCCGTTAAATCGGCACATATTGTACCGGCTGATGAATGACAGATGTTTTATTCATGGAGGAAAGATAGTGTGCATTCTTTGAAGCACATTCCAGGTTTTATGAAGAGGGTAAAGGATGGGGGCAGAAGGTTTGAAAGGAATGAAGATTGACTGACTGACTGAATCCGCCATTTCAGCCATTCCTGCCTTTCAGATGAAGAGGTGATTGTGACACACTGTTGATGTTCGAGTCTCCTATCTAAGAAAACCCATCCCCAACAAATTACCTCCTGATCTGTGGCGAGAAATACCAGCCACGTAAGTACACCCTTTACATACCGGTATGCTTACTAGCTGAGAAAGCTACAATTACACTGCCAAAACAAAATTTATGGAGCTCAAGGTTCAGAGAAATAGCACCCAATATTGTGAGAGAGGAATATATCAACCAGGAAAGTTTGAAGGAGACGTATTCTGGTCATTTTCAGGTTCATAATTTTATTTTGTGTTAATACTAGAGTAGATTTACATGATTAAATGCTCAGAAAACACATCGGTGTTCTCGCACCATCCAGTGCTGCAGCTCTGCTTTTAGCTCCTGTCTCTTTAAGACCCGCCCTCCTGAATAACCAGACTCCTCTGATTGGTCGGCTCACACACGCCTGAGCCAGCACCACTCATGACAACAACAACAACAAGCTGCGAGGCAGAAATTATGAAAATGTGAAGGAAATTTAAGGTGCAGTGTTTTTCAGTGGGAGAGAGGAGATTCTGTTGGTGCGGACTAAAGGATTTTTTTAACTTTCAAGCGCTCTTACGTGCGCGAGAATCTAAATAAAACAGCCATAAAAAGCACAACATGTGTCCTTTAAATAGAGTTTCTTTTGTCTCTGTGTTGGAGCAAATCCCTTAAGGTCAAGTTTAACACTCGAATTACGAGCATTTAGCAATACTTGTCTAGGGAGCGAACAAGGATGAGGATAACCGTCGAACAAGCTTAAGGCCTTCATTACAAGAAAGCAGTTTGTAATGACTGCAGTGGTCGAAAAGGCAGCGTGCCTCTGTGTGTCGAGCCTGAGGAGGGGAAGGCCAGGATACGTGCCAGCCCCCGGGCCGGCCCGCCGCAGCCCCAGAGAGGCCGTGGGATCCATCTGCTTCATTCCAGCTGCGGAGCTGCACACGCGTTAGAAGTCCACGGATTAAAAGGAGATCAGTTACACCAAACAGGGCTAACAAATGGCAGATGTTGTGAATTTCATTATCCTCTGTCACAACAGAGGGGCTAAAGGGACCCGGAGACTGTTTCCACATGAAAGCGGCATCCCAGCAGAACCATGGGAAACCGCTTCCCGCTCTGCGGACTGGATGGAACTGGGATGTTTGGTCTCTCCGCGTACACGCAACAAAAATACAAACAGGCACACAAAGGCAGGCTTTGAACGGTTTATCTGCCCTGCACATGGTTCTGCTGAACCGGCGCTGGAGATAAAAATGTGCTGTTTGGGCGCCGCTGAGCCGGAGCACGGCGGACGTTTTACAAATTTTTAAGGTGCTGGAACGATTCGGTTCGAGCTGCTCTGAAATAACAGTTGCGTTGTAAATCTCTCCTCATGCCACGATGACTTTTTGCCCGACTGTTGTAAATCTATGTCGTGTCCTTCGACATGAATGTTTGTGACATTATTCGTTCAGGTTTTGAGCTTTGGATTTGGATTTCAAAGTCCCCTCTGGGTAATTACGCCACACTTAGAGCCTGTGACGAATGCAAATTAATAACCTCTCTCCTTTTATGGGTGGATGTAAGAATACGGCGTGTAGTTTGGTCACAGAAGTGTTTTTTTTTTTTTCTCTTTTCACTCGAAGTTGTCAGAGCGCCGTTCAGATATGACAGATGAAATGTTTGGGGTCATTACAACTGTCGACGCAGAGCGGTTTTTGAAGATGTAACCAGCCATCACCAGCAAGTCAGACGGAGACATCAAAGAGGAGAAGCCAATCACTCCGCCTCAGTGTTTCTCTCCCTCCCGCCTGCCAGTCTGTCACGGCAGCATCTTTGAGCATCAATCACTCACGCCTGTCAAAGAATTATGTGTACGGCGACTCCTATTTTTATATCTGCAAACCAAAACAACGGCTCCCGTGCGTGGATTTGATCATCGACTGCGTCTCCGGGCCTGTGGTCCCTCTGACATCCCACCCAGGTCTTCGTGCCGCAATAACCCAAAACTTCTACGTGCCTTGCCGGAGAGTAGCACCGATGAAAGCTCAGGTGGAGATTCAGAACCGGGACATCTTGGTTTCACCGTGAGCCGACTGGGCGCCTCATCGACTGCCTTCCTCCCCCCCAATTGTTAGCCACAGTCCTCTCTGATCCAATTACTCTAATGTATATTTCATCGGGCTTGCTTAACCGTTTTTGTAGTGTAACGTCACCCTCCGCTTTAAGGTACCTAATGTATTATTCTGTTTTTGAAAACTCCATTATAATGGGGGGGGAGATTTTATTATTTCTTTTTAAGGAGGCCGGTCTGATGTACGACTCTACAGGGGATGCTTGTTGGCAGTAGTCTGTGTGTGCGTTTTCGTGGAGCACACACACACACACATCAAAATGCTTACACGCATCATAAATTTGCAAGTGTGTGTGTGAGTGTGTGTGATGGGACAAGCGAGGTGGGGGGAGGGGAGGCGATGGGATGGGAAGGAAAAGGGAGGGGCGAGCGCTGATTTCTGTCGATCTGAGCCTTTTATTCTCCCCGAGCCTCTGAAGACGGTGGTCCTGGGGTGGGAAAAATACACAGGGGAGGTGTGTTAAAAGCCCGCGAGCTCGGTGACGATCCTCCGTCAGATCCTCAGCCGTTTGAAAAAGTTCATATAAACTGAAAGG
>OMLP01029963.1:14930-38948 GCA_900302685.1 Spondyliosoma cantharus
ACACACACACACACAGTATGTATATACTCTTTTCTTGTCTGTGTTTGCACAGGATCATTTTATCAGTGTGAAATTTCTTCTCTTCAGGCTCCCAGAGAGCCAGCAAAGGGTCGGAGGTTTCTTCCTCAACCTCATGCCACAGATGAAGGCTCTTTATGCTGGTTACTGCTCCAACCACCCCTCTGCAGTGAATGTGCTCACCCAGCACGGGTACGTTTACACTTCGGATGCACATTCGGTTATATTTTGCAGCGTTTTCAACCTGTTTTCATGCAGCTGTTCACAAGGAACAAAGAAGATAGTGTTCATGCTATCTCGGAACCCATGAGCTATCGCACGATAATGATTAAGCCTCTGGGGGCAACAGCCAGTGTCACGGGGCTTCCGGTGCAGACAGCAGATATCTGGATTTCCGGGCCAAGTTTTCCTCTTGTTTTTGAACCGATATCTGCATATAAATAAAGATGAATTCAAATAAGCTAATACAAAGGCTAAACTACTGGCAGACGATATCTGATGGGTTCGGAGATTGTATTTCAGTCAATGAGTTCAGCCTATTTTCCCTCCACACGGACTGTTTGCATGTATTCAAACAAAGTCCACTCACATAATTGGTCAATACTTCCTGGACTACAACGGACTACAAACGAAAACCAGAATTCCTTTCTCTCTTTTCCCCTTCCTACAGATATTGTATTCATATGCAGAAAGCAGTTTAAAGAGATTAGTTTTCATGTTTCACAGGAAATTTGCTGTTTGTTGCAGCTTGTATTAGAAAGGGAGAGGGGGCTAGTTTTATTGCTGGAGTTTATCTTTATTTTGCAGGTGTAGCTACCTGCTGCTCTGCGGTTGTGGCAGCTATTCTGGCTTGTCTCTATGGACACAAAGTGCACACTCTGCAGACAGGTTTTCATTACCAACATCGACTGCGGTTCAGGCAGAAATTTCTCTACAGAAAGCAAAATAATTCAAATTCAGCTGAAGGAGCTGAAGAGGAAAAATGAAAGTATTGTTTGGAAGTTAGTTTCAGAGTTAGTTACAGTGAGTGCAAGGACGTAGAACCCAAGGACAGTCAGGAAGAGGCCAGAGAATAATGAGACCTGATCTGAAATGTGGTTACACACCTTAACATCCAAATAGAGAGCAACATGCTCTGCAAGTAGTTGCATTGAAAGAGAAATTTCACACATGTGATGTTTCTCTGCACATTTCACTTCTCACAAAATCATACCCTTTCTCTTGCACTGATCTGTGCACTTATCTGTGCACTGATCTGATACTGACAAACATTTATTTTTATCAAGCCCAACTCATTAAGATATATGACATGGACAAAATAACAGAAACACCTGTCAGTATGAAGTAAAACAGTTTAACAGTTACAGAAACTGCAGCCTCTGAAATGATCATGAAGTTGAATCAACACCTCTCTAACAAAAATCGAAAAGTTTAACCTTCATGAAGGCAGAACTGTTGTATTAGACTATTAGTTTTAGTTAGTTGTAAACAGAAAACTGAGTGTATTTCAGTATGTGGCTTTGAGTCAGTGTTAAGTAATGTTTTTGATGTATGCTGTCACAATTTTTGACATTTCTGTAAAATCATAATTTGCTTCACGTCTGTCTGCCTTTATAACTTTGTTTACGTACTTCATAGTTAATGTCCTTTCAGTAACAAAGGCAGCAAATGAGTGAGTTGTACAAAATTCATTGCCAGTTAGCGATGTGTGTCAGCTTTAAAGGGGCTCTGTGGAACTTGTGCACTCGAGAATGTGTATGAATCCACATCCTGTCGCAGAAGATCTGACCTGAGTCCTTCACAATGAAATCCGAGGTCGAGCAGCATTAAACAACTTATGCAAATCATCCACAGGCTTCTGTAGGCAACTGAGAGAGACGGGGAAGGTCTAATTTTTCTCGTCATGTCACAATCCGCTTTCATATGGTCAATAGAAATTTGATTAATACCTGTAAATTGCTACAAATCATTACATAGTGCCCCTTTAATAGAGGTTTATGTGTTTTCTAGCGAGTAAGAAATAGCAGAGGCCAGGCTGTCGATTTATAAACAGTGTGTGATGTTGATAGAAAAATCATTGTAGGTCTTCACATTTACACAATAGGCTAACTGAGTTATTAATTCTCTGTCTGTCTCTCCTCTTGCAGGGACACATTGGGGGAGTTTATGGAGGGAAGGGGTGCAGTCAGTCCTGGGATCCTCACCCTGACCACAGGCCTCAGCAAACCCTTTATGAGACTTGACAAATACCCCACCTTACTCAAAGAGCTGGAGAGGCACATGGAGGTGTGTATCTAAATATCTGTCTAGACTAGAGCACTCTTGAATTGACCTGTGTTTAACAAGCAACATGTTTATTCTGTTTCAGGAGAGTCATCCTGACCGGCCGGACATTCAGAAGTGCATGGCATCTTTCAAAAATCTGTCTGTAAGTGATCTCACTTCGTCTCCTGACGGTTGTATCATGTCACAGGACTTAACATGAAATTAAGTGAATTAATAGCAGGTCTGTAAGCAGTTGTTTGTTTGCATTGTTTCAGGCTCAGTGCCAGGAGGTGCGGAAGCGTAAGGAGCTTGAGCTGCAGATCCTTACAGAGTCCATTCGGCTGTGGGAGGGTGACGACATTAAGACCCTGGGCTCTGTGCTTTACATGAGCCAGGTCTTAGTCCAGAGTCCTGGCTCAGAGGTACTAGCACCATCTTCTTCCTCCACCTGTGCTTCATTTTGCTATAAACTGCTTCTGCACAAATTCTTGCCTGACCCTTAACCCTGCTGCGATGAGTGTGATGGTAATGATTTAATCGGTGAGTTTTTAATACCGTAGCACATTTGGGTTAAATCCTTATCAGCATATGTATTTATTTTTTTAGGTCGAAGACACGAAGGGTGAACATCATGAAAGTTTCCCAGTTGATTACTTATATTAAGACAATGATTTTTTGGTGTGGCAAGTTTTCAAAAATGTTACGTTTCATCGGAACAGCCAGGTTCAAAATTTGGATATCTTTTGGTATCATTCCATTATTCTGAGACGGTCATGGAAAAATCTATTTGAATTTTTAGGATTCACATGTCATGCAGATCTATAAAATCATTTAGAATATGCTGGAGACAGGAATTCAACTGGGAAGTATGTTGTATGAATGTGCAAGTGAAAAGGAGATTACTCAGCAAAAAGTGCGAGAAATTCTGAGAATACGGCCATAGACATGCATTGTGAAAAGCCATACATTTTTGTATTACAATTCTTTTGAATGAAGCATTATTGATAACATCGTCCCACATTTGCATAAATTAACAAATATACTTACTAAAATAAACACCTTAAATGTGTATTTTGGACATTTTCTCTCCACTTATCTGAAAGAAGAAATAGAGCAAAAGCAAAATAGAAAATTGACGTTCATCTTAAGTAAATGTTCATCAAACAAGAGGATATAACATGAATATAAATATGTTTGGCTGATAAGTACACATTCATCATTTTAAGTGAATATAGCCAGTTGCTTTTATTTTCCCTTTACACATCACAAAAAACATTCAGGAAATTATCATACAGTATAGAGTTAACCACTGCTTTAGTATGTTGAAGAAAGGAAAATCAACAGCATAAATGACAGGGATCAACTCAGAATTAATTAGTAAATCATACTCATCACGAAAGCCTGGTCACCATCTTTCATTTATTTAACTCTCACAGTGTTAATTTATATGTAATAAGTCAACTCCTTGTTAGAGTTATGTGTGACGGAGGAGTGCAAAATGAATCCTTTTAATTGTGGCATCTTAAGTGCACCGACACCAACGAGCTGCGGTGAGTTTAAATGCTTTGTACAAAAGCATCTGGAAAATGATTTTAATGACTTTCGATGATTATAAGAGCATGTTCTGAATTAATCCTCATTTCTACTGGAGAGCACCTCTCTTCAAAAGTAACCTTTTCTGAGACATTTTCCTCTGTTTGGAATCAATAGAACGCCAGTCAAATTCAACGTTTTAGATCGTAATTTAATGCTGCAATGTAATTACCTTGAAATGAGAGCATCAGTTACTGCATGCATTGTTAAAAATGCCAAAGATGCACTATAATGAACTGACAGGTCATAAATGAAGACAAGGTTACAAAAATACACCCTATAACAGAACAGCTTTTCTCTAAACAAAAAGGATTTAAACTTCTTCCACATGAGTGCCTCCTTCTGTCACCTCACTCTTGCTACGGCCACATATTTTCATCATCTCTTAATATTATGTAAAAGTCTTGTAAAAAATTACCTTGAACTTGCGGTGGTCTATCTGTGCTGCATGTTTCCTCATCACTTGTATGCTATTATGTATAGGTACTAGATCTGTCTGTGGTGTGTTCCTATTTTTGCTGCAGCTAGTAAGCTACGATGTGTAACAAATATAGTGTTTGAGAGGCGTTTCAGAGAGCTTGAGAGTTTCTTGGGAGGATGTGGTGAGTGTATAGTATTCAGATGTTTGACCGCGAGGGCTCATTTTGGAAATGGTAATTTTGTCATGATAAACTCTCCTTTCTGCTTGGCTGCTGGTTAGATCACGCAGAGTAATATGCATAATGCAGTGACAGCCCGGCGTTTGCTGTGGTTGTTATTGTGAATTAATGCCACACTAAAGGTGCACTTTGGGGAAAACAGGCTACAAATTTATGTTTGAACCACAGAAAGGGAATGTACCAGTGAACACCCAGAGGGACAAGAGCTGATTAGTTACAGAAACATCACTCACAAACACGAGCCTAATGACGCATGGTATGTCATAAATCTCCAGCTAAGACATCAACAGCCAGTATCTTCTCACCGTTAATCACAATAATGTACCTTTTCTCTGAGGCTGAATTGCTTATTGTCCTTGTGTATCTTTGATCTGAACTGAAATGTTCGCATCATCGAGTGAGTATTTACAAACTGAATTATACCTGATCGTGTTCTTGCGCCTCCATTATCTCACTCATTCTTGTACCTCTCCCTGTTTGTCAGGAGAAGAGTGAGCGTTACCTCATGCTCTTCCCTCACGTCCTCCTCATGTTGTCTGCCAGCCCCAGGATGAGTGGCTTCATATTCCAGGTCAGTAAGAAACATTGTTATGCATATCACCAGAGTGATTGCTATCTGCTGCTAACTGCAGCTCGTTAGTTCAGTTGACCCTGTAGTTAGCGGTCTGGACTGGGTGGTCTTTACACTGCTAGCACAGAAGCTTTGGACCCAGATGGGCCAGGGTTAGCTGGTTAGCAGGTTAACTTCGGTAGATATCTCTGCAAAACAATACATAGAAATCCTAATTTTAGTTTAACTAAAAAGTATTCAGTTTTTTATGGACCTTATTTATTTTATTTGGTTTGTTTACTCAGAAAAGCTGAGCTTATGTATTATTTCGTCATTAGTACTTTAACTATTACATTTCTTACTTTGAATATCTTCTCCAAATATAGACAGTGCCCCTTTAAGGGTCATTTCTCTGTTATGTGTTGATTCTGATATGATGATTTCCCTCTACAGGGAAAATTGCCCCTGGCCAGCATGACAGTGACCAAACTAGAAGACTGTGAAGCCCATAAAAATGCCTTTGAGCTCAATGGTAAGGCCACTTGAGATATTATAGAACTCTGAGTGACATTCATTAACAAGATGCCTTCAGTAACATCATCTCTGTCCCTGCAGGCCCAATGTTTGACCGTCTCCAGGTGGTGTGCACCCACCAGCAGGACCTGCAAGACTGGGTGGAGCACCTGACCAGACAGATCAAACACACTGCAGCCACCACTCCTAGCCACAAACCTCTCACTGTTCCCTGCCACACGGTCAGGAGCTAGTAATGACATACCCACATCCACCCTCTATTCATTCAAACACTGTGACTATATATCAGTGTTTCCTGTAAGTTAAGTTTGAGACTTTGGACTTTGAAATGTTTTTTCACTTCTCATAAAAGCACTGAAGATCTCCAACATTTTGTGTTCTTGCTTCAGCAAAGCCTCCTTCACTCCCAGTCAGTCTACGCCCCTGCCCCGTTCTGTACGCGTACACGCACCCTCTGTCTCAAAGACATCACGCACGCACGCACGCACGCACACACACACACACACCAGCCTGAGGCACACAAATTATGCCACCTCTCCTCCGTATCAAAGCTATGTCAACAACTCTGATGCACAATCAACATAAGCTGGAGACTCTCGATTACGCTCTGTCTTTGCATCGTCGCAGAATCTTCCACGTCCGCATTGCGATGCAACTTATAATCAAGAAATTTACAAACCTCTAACAATTATGATCATTTTATTTACAAAAGGGGCATGTTGGGGCCTGCATCGTGGCAGGAGGTAACGGTCTTATACATCATGTTCAGATCCTTCTGCTGGAGTTCAGTTGAGGGGAATGTAATGTTATTCTATGATTTTTGGCTCATTAAGAGCACAGTTTCTTACTGAACCGTGCACACTTAACATAGAGTATAGTGGTGCATCACCTGGGTGTTTCAGAGCAGTTGTTAAGTGGAGAAGCAGAACTGTCTGTTTTGTGATAAATCTTAACATTGGCCCTTTTTTGTTCCATTTCTCAGCTCCCGTCTCACCCCCTCACCCCATCCCGGCATGCTGAGGGGAGGGCCATAACAGTGGCTCCCACGTACCACACCCTGCCTCACCCCTCCTCCCATGGGACATCTCTTTCCAGTACTATGATGTGGGGCCCACTGGAACCACCCAACACCCCCAAACCCTGGAGCCTGAGCTGTCTGCGGCCCGCACCCCCTTTAAGACCCTCTGCAGCCCTCTGCTACAAGGAAGTGAGGGGCAGTGTTTTTATGTACTCAAGACTTATTTATGTTTTTTAATGTTGTAATTATCTAATTATCATGCACTTGTTTCTCTTTTTCTGCACCCCCATGTACAGGATCTTAGTAAAAGTCCTAAGAGTGTGAAAAAACTTCTTCCAAAGCGCAAGCCTGAGAGGAAACAGTCTGAGGAGGAATTTGCCTTGAGGAAGAGTATGTTTAAAATCTTTCCATTTTCCCACCTGTTTGTGTTGAAACCACTAAAATGTGTTTTCTTTAATAATCAAAGTCTAATGTAAGAGTTGACCAGCTGGCCAATACATAGTTTAAACAAAGAGGGGGCAGCATATCACCAGAGTAACTTCTAAATGCTGTTAGCTAGTTAGCCCAATTAGATGTGTGGCCAGCCATCTGAACTCGGTGCTATGAGCATGCTGTTTTACGTCTCTTTGTAGTTGTTTTGTGTCTCTTTGTGGTAGTTTGAAGTCTCCTTGTAGTCATTTTTGTCTCCTTCTATCACTGCTGTGTCTCTTCGCAGTTGTATGATTGACCTTCTTAAAGAAACAGTTTCTTCAAAAGACACTCTGGCCCAAGGGCCCAACTGATATCTTGGGCCTAAGCCCAGGAGGCATGGTCAGTAAACCATCCAGTATTTGAGGGACATATAATATATATATTTTTTTCTTTCTATCTTCTCTTTCTCAGGTACAGCTGCTCTGGAAGAAGATGCCCAGATCCTGAAAGTTATTGAGGCTTACTGCACCAGCGCCAAAACCAGGCAGACTCTTAACTCCAGTAAGAGAACACAAAGTCATACTTGTACTGTACATGTGCATGCACAAAAGAAGAGAGGTTCATACTGCAGCTTGCTGTCTTTGTGTACTGCTGTACCTGTATTCTGTGCGTCTCAGTGCCTTTCTTTAACACTGGTACTCTGAGCTGATCTTTCTAACAGTATCTTCTCCTTCTTTCTGTCTCTTCTCCACCCTTCACTTTTATGGCATTGCTTTGGTTTTCCTCGAGTTTCTTCTTTCTCTCCCCTTTCTTTCATCGACATTTGTTTTCTCCATGTTTGACAAACATTTTTCTCCCTGCATTCTGATTTGCTCCATCACCCCCCGCATCTCTCATCGGTTTTTATGATTTACCATTTGTTGCGTGTTGCCTACGCTACCTGCACCATCACCCCTCTTTCCCACCCACCATTTCTTCCCATCACATTTGTGATGTCATCGCCAAACTTGGCCCACCCCAACCAGCCTGGCAGGGCACCGATCTGATGCACAACCACGTGCTGGCCGACGTGGACCGGTCCTGTATGGACTCGCCGGGCCGCCGTAGCAGTGTGTCACGGCCAGAATTGTCCTCTGACCTTTCGGAGGACTCTGACTATGACTCCATCTGGACCACCCACAGTTACAGGATGGGTTCAGTGCCGCGTAAGAGCTGCATCTCTCACCAGAACTAAAGAACGTACAGTACTGCCACGCTGTACTGTAATGTAACGTACAGCGCGCTTACCTCTTTTACCTTCAATGTATTAAAAGAAACTAGATTTTTTTAATTTATCTATTTATTTTCTATGATATATTTGTTCATTTTTTTGTTAACTTATTTGGTTTATTTATTTTTAGACTGTTTGTTTGAAGATGTTTTAAGCATCTCCCTGTTGCCTTGCCACTTTCCCTTTTATGTGCCTCCTCTCTTTGTGTAGTTGTCATGCAGTAAGTGTTTGGTAATTCGTTAATTTATCTTGAATGTGACCACTCCCCTTGTTTGACCGTAAACGTGGCGGACTCTCTCAGCAGGGAGTACAGGGATGTTGGAGTGGAGTGTAGGGGAGGGATAAACGAGGGAGGGAGAGATGGGGATCTTTCCTGTCTGATATTCAGATGTAATTCAGGAACGAGTGTTATTCTATTTATCATGTACTACTTCTCTCCAGTATGTGTTTCTAGAGTATTTATGCTCAAACATAGCACAGATGCCACACACACATGCACAGGCTGCTGCGTGAGAGTATAGCAGCATGCAAATGAAATATTCAAAATTCTTAACATTTTATTTCTGTTTTCATAATTTGGATCTTTATTCATGTTGCCAGTATAAAGCAGGATTTAATTTAACATTGCGACACATGACCAAAAGCTATTCAATGCTAAAAAATACTTGCAAAATGTAATAGTTTGTGAAACAGTTAATTTTTTGACGTAGCTACTACAGGAAGAGGAGATAACACATACATGTCACTCTCTAGTCTAGCTTTCTTCAGCTGCATAAAGCTACTGGACTTAAGGGTCAATTTAAAGGGTCAGTTCCCTCAAACTACAACAACAAAAAAAAATGTTCTCATTTAGCCTCTAGTTGTGTCCAGCCATACAGATGGTTTTGATTTACCCAGGATTTGAAATTTCTTTCCATCAACTACAATACAGTGAATGGAATTTTGTTTGTGGTGCACACAGCTTCATACAGCTACATCCGATTAGAGAAATCAAATCAACACCAAAGCATCTTTCTAGGATCATTGTCCGCATTAGTCTAAATAATTCTAAGCCCTTTCTGCCAAGTGTTTTAATTCAAACTGCTTCATGCTAAAGAAAATGTCCCAATGAAATCTGTTTACAATGTGTTAAACAACACAATTGCTGATTTTTTTTTTTACATTTATTTTTTCAGTCCTGTGAGCACCAAAATGTAATATTGTGGATACAGAAATCTCTGATTATTTAACCTGGGCAACTTTCTGCATCAATTGATACATCTTGAAAGTTAAGTGATAAAATAGGTGTTTCATTTTTATTTTTGGGGAACTGAGCCTTTAAGTCACTTATTTTAATAATTTACTGTACTGCATAGTCTCCTAAGCATCATCCTTTAAAGCCTGATCTTCCATCCAGTAATGTTGCTGTCTGTCAGTGGTTCTACAGGGTTGCATTTATATGTTGTTTTAAGCGTCAAGTTAGTACGTTAATAAAATACCTTAAACAAGCATAGCATACCAACCTGACAATAATAAACTGTACACTACAATGAACACAGCTACAGTCCTGTAATACAAATCAAATGCCTTTGTCTTCTGCTAGTTAAGGAAATAGTTGGACATTTTGGGGAAGCGTTTGGAGTTACATGAGAAGGTTGATACCACTCTCAGATCTGTCTATAAAAAAATTAACTGGAGCCAGATGCAGGTTAACTTTGTTTAGCATACAGACTGGAAGCATGGCAAGGTGCTGTTTGACATAACTAGAAGATTGAACATAACTTACCTTCACAAGTTAACTGAATTAAGTTAGAAAGTTTCCCTTAGTTTTAACCTTTGTCTTAACCTCCTGGTTCCCCGTATTCAGTCTCTATGCTAAGCTAGCCAAAACATGTCCCAACTCGAGCCCTAAAGCCAGCACAAAAACATGAAGTTGATACTAATTAATCACTCATGGAAAGAAAGCAAATAAGAGAAATCCTGTTTCAGTCTTTTAGATACTTTAAGCTCGCTAGGCTAGCAGTTTCCTCTGCTTCCAGCCTTTTGTCAAACTAAGCTTTACAGCTGCTAGCTCTAGCTTCATAGTAACCACACAGTGGTATCAATGTTTTCATCAAACTCTTGGCAAGAGAGGGAACAAGCCCATTTTCTCAAAATGTCGAACTTTTCCACTCCGCTGTGGTTTTTCACTGGACTCTGACCAGGTTAGCATAATGTCAAGAACAAACATCCCTTGTGTCACAACAAACTAGCACCTATGCTACGGCCTCATCAGCCAGACATGCCTTTGTGTTGTCTGGCTTGTGAGGTTTCCCATGCTATCTCCTGCATTAATGACTATTTTTATGAAGAAGTATTTTTCCAGTGTTGGTATTAAAAGTACAGGTCGGCATCCACTAAGAGTCTATCTCCTCTTACAGCAAGCAATGTGAATGACATAAGGAATATATTAGTCAATGTAACAGTACTATTTACTGTTTCTGAAATGATTTCTTTATTGGATTCATTATTTTGTATACAGGTGTTTTTTTAATTTGTATTTTATTCTGTATGTCAATGTTTACAAAATGATCCCTGAAAGAATCATTTTTTTGTTTTTGTTTTGTTTTTTCTTTCTTTTGTTTTCTTTTTTTTCTCTTTTTCTTTTTTTTTCACATTTTATTGGTCTGTATCGAAGTTTACACTGAAAATTATAACATGAAGTGTTTGAGTTATTTTGCACAATCATGTAATGGGCCAGTGGGTGTGGGGGATAGAATCTGTTAAATTCTGTACTTTTTGTCGTCTACCTACGGTGTGTATGATATAGTCCTAAAGGTAGACTTGAGTATTCAGTGTTACTGTAAAGTAAATGCTCATTCGTAGTATAAATGCTCACCTTCGGTGTTTTGAAAGCATTGGGGTAAAAAAAAAGAAAAGAAAAGAAAAAGAAACAAGAGACCAACATGATTATACGGGAACATTTCTATGTATACTACTCATTCAGCCTCAGAATACTGTCAGAGTGGACTTGAAATATAAGAGCACATAGTCTCCCTTTCTGTAAATATTAGTTGTCTTGGAGCAAGAAAAAATGAAACCCATTCTACCTTCTATGAGTATTTGAGCTAAGAATATCACTGTCCTTATATCATGTGCTATACTTTGTGACAGGTGTATTCTGTGATTTAAGAAACTAAGTCAAACTGTTGGACAGGCAGGGGGAAGAGACCAACTGTCTTTGACCAACGTTGTCCTCTGTGTGCTCTAATGCTGTATTCAGTTCACACATGTGACCATGTCTTATCTATCGGCGCTGTCAGTGTATTTGTTCTACACTGCTGAAGTGTTCCAGTCCCAAACGCTGTATTATGAGTTTTGAATAAATCTGTCATTTGGTAGACACTGGCATTCTGGTGATTTGTTAGAGCAGCAAATCTCATTGTGTCTTGTGTGTTGTCATTTGGGGAAAATGTCTGAGTTCTCATTAATCTAAAATTGACAGACTTGTAATGTGAATGAATGAATGGATTTGTTTGTCTTTTTTGCCAGATATCCCCCCAGCTTCTCATTTCCTCTCATTTTCTCTGGCTCTCGTCTGATGTCTGGTCTGTGCGTGACTAACACACTACTACTACCGCTTGGTATATGTTTGCTTCTCTTCAATGCTGTCACTCGTTTCCATAAAGAATTTCAGACTGTGGTCTGAAAAAGTATTTCACAGGACGACTCAGCACTGACGCGTCTTAGTACAAGGTGAGACAAGCAAAGTACAGGTTGTTGAGTGCTCTTCTGTTTTGAAACAGGGCCGCGAACGGAAACAGGGCTGCACGTGATCATCCCTGGTGAGAAGAAAGTCCTGGTGGAGGGTCCCAGTCGCAATGGACAAAGTTCTGGAGAAGAAAAGTAAGATGATAGATAAATATCTCTGTCTCAAGCTTCTCCTTTGCCCTGAATCACTGACTGAACATATTGTAAATCCTAAAAGTAGACCTAAATTATTACTATGTAAATGAGCTTTCATACCCCGTCTGTGGTAATGATGTGAGATGCCCATGATTCCTTTCGAATCTGATAGCAAGTAAAACACTGGCTATACCAGTACCAACATGATACAGAAGTTAAATAAAATGGCATTCTGTAGTGTTTAGAGTGTAGAGAACTCCTGTTGTTTGAACAGCAACATGCAAACTGAAGCCAAGTCAGACATGATGGTCAGTGACAGTGATAAATGTCACCAAGAGCTACACGCTGTGCCAGTGCCAAAGGACTCAGTAATGCACCTTTCGTCTCTTCTACTTCAGACCACTGCATCATGAACTCGTCATATCCTTTGTCGTTCTTAAAGTTCAGATGTTAAACAAAGTTTGTGGTGTTGCCAAAGTACCTCCCAGTCCTCACACACTTCTTTAAAAAATGTGAACTTGCTCTTTTAATAACCGGTCTTGATAAGTTGACCTGCAAATATGATCATATTAAAGGAGCCTGGTGGACGTGGTGTACGCCCTGAGGGATGAGGTTCAAGAGCTGAAACAGGTGAACGTTTGGGATTTTTCATGAAAAATCATGATGAAATGAATTGTACGCTAAGTAAGGAGGATGCAAAATGTTAGCCAAATGGAAATATATGTGTAATGACACCTGGTGATAAATCTGTTTACAACATGCATGACGAGATTATTTGACCTCACAGGATACCAAGAAGATGAAGAGGTCACTGGAGGAGGAGCAGAGAGCAAGGAAGGATCTAGAGAAGGTTGTCAGGAGGGTGTTGAAGAGCATGAACGACCCAACATGGGACGAGACAAACCTTTGAGGATCTTGTCATCATCTCCATCTGAAGCTTTGAAACGAGAAAGGCAGAGCATGTTTGTGTGGGCTTGATTGTGCGGTTGTGTGTGAGATGCATACACTTTACATGCATAATTTAAGGTTGGCTGTGTGAGTGAATCTGTAAGCTGATAGTCGAGTGTTTGCTTTAATTGGAGTGTTGTTACTGCTCTTTTGATGAAAAGACAGGAGTCACTGGGAGGTGATGTTGATACGGCTTGACCATCTTTTTCACAGAAACATTCCTTGAACACCCAGCGCCATGGTGTGACCATCATCAGTGTATTTGGTAGTGTTCAGTGTGGCCCGAAGAACGGTGGAGAGAAGTCCTCTCCCTCTGTTTACAATCATTTAACAGTCTGCTGTCCAATGGTACATCAATGGTACTTTAATGGTCACAAATGCTTTGGACACATCTGAACTTGAACCATGCCATTTCATAACCTTTTTTATGCTATTTAATTTTGTATGAATTGATTTTGTTTGGCCTCTTTCTCCGACACAGGCTTAGCCTGATGTTTTAAGCCTGAAGTTAAGCTTGTGTCTGGAAGCTCATCTTTTGTTACCGTTTTAATTTTTTGATGTCCTCTAGGTTCGACCTTCTCTCTAGGCATCCTAGGGAATTGTATAGATATTGAACTTGTACTGTATAATGTAAATACTGCTAAAAGATGAGCCTTTGAAATAAATGTGGTTTTAGAAGAATGACTTTGAATCGCTGCTTCACCTGCTCCAACAGCACAAAGTAACAAGGGACCTCTGTCTCTTTCACTCACACAAAAATAACCAAGGCTGGATTACCAACTCAGCAAAACAGACAGCTGCCCTGTGTGATAAATAATTTGATTTACGGAAAATATGTTAATTTGCTGTACATACATTTGAATTAAATGTACCACCTCTGCCTAGCTCACATTGGTCTTGAATAAAGCTTATATGCCTATAAATTGCAATCAAAGTGCCTAGAACTCACTGATGCACAGAAAAAACTAAAACTGTTGTACGCTATCATAGAAATACTACTTGTGTTTCTCGGTCTCTGTATACCTTGAAGGGGACTTGATGGGGACCTGGAGGTGTCAGGAGATCAACAGTAGCCCTTTTTAAATTTTTTATTTATTGAGGTCCCCTGGATAATCCTGCCATTTAAAGCAGGGCAGGGCTTCCAAACCTTGTGACCCTCCTTGCAAAAAGTATCCAGTTATTTTCATGAATAAAAGCAAAACATTAAGATATTTTTTTTAAATTTCTAATTGATCTTGTGACCTCTCATAACTTTGCGACCCATGTAGAGGTCTCAATCTTCTCTGGCCAAATAACAGTGTTAACCACAAGTGTAATATCAGCAAGAGAATTCAATCATCCAAAGTGTTAGTAATACATGTCTTTGAAAAGTATTGAACCCACAATTAGACATTTCTTTCCTCATCGTTTTACAACACTAAATCACTGTATAAGTATTTTTCTTTTCACTGCTCAAATACAAAAAGATTTCAAAGTTAAAACAAATATGCAACTAGGTCAAAACTTAGAACTTGAACCATTTTGCTATGACAGTACTGCTCACTTGCTTACCAGTGTCATCTGAAGGTACATACTGAAGGTACATACTGAAGTTAGGTCGAGTGTCAGCCCGGTCCACTGAGTCTCATCAGGCTCTGTTCAGGTGAGCAGTATTTCTCAACAGAATCAGAAGGTAATGTGATGATACTGTAACCAAAAGTATTAGGCTATCGCTATCTTTACTTACGTATCCTTTCCTCTTAAGGTTTGGTTTTAGACAGGTTGTGAACCTGCTCGGAACAAAAGGTTAATTCTGTGCTAGCCAGGATACATTTCTCCTGGTACCGGCCATCCAACGCTGCCGTCGGAAATGGCGCGAAATTGCGCTCTAGTCGAACTGTTTCCGCCCACCATTTTTGGTTCTACTTTGTTTATTTTGCTAACAGGATTGCTGCTGCTGCTCCTGTAGCATTTCACAAACAGGCTGGTCAGTGAAAAAAGTTCGTTTGTTCCGTGCTGTCAGTGTTTGTCCCTAATTTTTGCGAAGACTAAACTGGGAGAAGAGAGGATCTGCTGGCAGATTGGGACCTCCTGGTCACATCTTCACTAAGGTATCAGTCTTAAACAGGTACTGTTTACTCTGATAGGACTCTGCTCAGTTAATATCACATAGTAAATGAAGAAGCTTTTTAGCCTTTGCTCTACACTTTGCACTGCTGTCCTGATATTCGTCTGCTACTTATCATCACTACATAACATTTCACAAGAAGACATGTTTTTCAAACCACAGAGTACTGTCAGTTTAATTAACCTTTTTCATAGCTGACATTTAGCTATATCATATATGGTGCTGGTGTTGTGATTATGTAACTGTCACTTGGCCACTTTCAAGCAAAGACATGGCTAACCTTATTAGTTACTGCTATGCTCTTCCTGCTGTGAAAACAGTCAAACTTAACTTTACACCTCAGCACTATAAAGGTAAGAAATGCAATTGAATTGAAATCTAATGTTTTGTCATCGGTCATTTTTTTATTGTGTGTGCGGCCACTGCAAATTACTTTATCTTCTGTCAGTAATGTGTGCAACATGATGGATCTGGTCATGTGAAGGTTGTGTTTTTTTTAAAAAAAAGAATTCTAGTACAATGGCTCCTTGACTGCTTTGTTTTGTATTCCAATATGATTATTATGCATGGATTTTGGTTTTCTATTCTCAATGAATGGTCTGTGCAGTAGAGCACACCTCCTATCAGCACATTCGGTTGAATGGATGTAGGGAACGCAATGACATAAGTTAGGACATAACAAGCCTAAATTTTATTTTACTTTTTATTTTTCCCTGTAATATTTGGTGTTCGAGACGACAGCGTTATACAATCGCTCGCTCTTTATCTCATGTCCTCCTCTAGCGAAGCTGTCCAGGGTTCTGTTGTACCTTACACTTTTCTACCCCCACCCCACCCACAAACAGTTGCCTGTGGCACATCCAATAGACATGAGGCGACATAAGCTTTTATTTTGGAGGTGTGCGTCTGGACAACTGATACATTTATTTATTAGCTCTGTTTTGTTCCACACCTACTCCTAAGATATCCTGAAATATGTGACCTTTAGCTTCTAAATGCTCCACTATGTTCACCAGCATAGAGCTGCTGCTCTGCGCATTCCACATTCCTCTATTACACTCCTGCAAAAACATACTGCTACTGCTGCCAGTGCTCATATACCAAAGTCTCATTTTGGCTCAGAGTTCTCACTTTAAGTGTTTTGATCGTTACTCCCAAAGCTCTGTTGTGCTGGAGATTGTGTATGCTTGCGGGGAGTGAGGAGGTCAGTCTTGGTGAATGCGTTGTCTGTGGTCTATGTTTATTCTTAATCTGTTCCACATGAAGATGAAAGTGACACCCAGTGGCATTTTGAATGGAATGAAAGCCATGCAAAAAGTGCAACAACAAAAAAAAACAAAAAAACTGTTTGTGTGGCAATGATATTGATTGCATCTTGTCTTTGACCCTAACAAAACAATCATTCAGGCTCACGCCTGTGTGTACTTTTGTGTGTGTTTGTGTATATTCCACGTCTTTTTGAAACGACCGGCCTATTGAAATCTATTGTGCACCTTGATAATCGTGGCAAGCTTTGTGGAGAGAAGATGATCCCATTCTGTTGCTGTTGGATGAATAAGCACAGATGTCAACCTTTTCACTGTGACTCTCACCTTGTCCACTCAGTAGTAATGAAAACAGTTGCCTTTTGTTTCACACTGAATATTCCTTCATAAGAACAAAGGCACGATTCACATTCATTCTGTGAAGCAGATCTCGGCAGATAAAGCCAGGCCAGCGCTGTCGTGCTTTGACCTTGTGGGCCTGATTCTCTCACAGTGTTGGGCTGGCCCACTGCCACCCAGTCCCCAGTAATGAACCAGAGCATGAAAAGAGAAACTGCCTTGCTTCTGGTGAAGTTAATACCTGGATCTCTTAGTTGATGTTCCAGGTGGAGGTAGATGACACATCGCTCTCCCTAACTTCTTGTCTCCACTTTACCAGAACAACTAGAGAGCCTCCCTCCTTCCTTCTGTCAAGTGTCTGGTGGGTGAGAAACTTTTGAACTGAAGAGGCAGACATGTATTATCAGGGTTCTGACCTGCCCCAGCCCCTCTTCACTCTCTCTGCCTCTTTCTTCCTACCAGGATGGAGTGACAGCTTGTCACTGTGGGTCCTCCACAATACGGCTCAGACCCCCAGACTATTGTGGAGCTTGTAAAAAGCATCAAGGTCTTCCTCTCTCTTTCATTCACTCTTTTCTCTCTCTTTTCAAAGCAGAGAATCAATCAGCTGTACACACACACACACACACACACACACATACATACACACGACTCACTTCTTTTTTCCTTCCATCTGTCTATTCAGCAGCCAGTGATCATTTAGACTTGACATGTATTGTGAAAAACTGAGCTGCTCTGCCTCTTTCTTCTTCTCTTTCTTTCACTCCCTTTCTCTTTCAACTGTCTGTCATTAATGTCCAGGTCTTACAATATACGAACAGAGGAGGAGAAGAAAGCGAAGAGTGAGGGATGAATTGATGGATGGGAGGATAAGCACTCAGTGTCCTTTCTTTAAAGATTTGTTATTGTACAGTACTGTCTCCCAGTCATTTTTGGTTGGTGTTTCAGTCTGAAAGCCCGTCCACGTGCTCTTTTGTATGGGAAAGCAATAAGGCCCCATTGAATGAAGCTGAATGGACCTGCCATCCTTAGGGGCTGAGGCCTGAGGACTCCTATTCTTTAGCCCCCAATCTAATTGGAGCTGAAATGAAATGGAGGTTTCTTATGAAAATAGGCTTTGTTTGGCCGCAAGGCTGGTAATTCATAAACAATAAGCAGGGCTCCATTGTGTAGATAATAATATATTCATGCTGCTGGAGATGGGGAGAAGGCAAAGCGAAGGCTGAGGATATATAAGGAGGATAGGCAGAGACAGGGATGGAGAGTGGAGGGATAAGAGGAAGGGGAGGAGGAAGACTAGGGGCTAATGGCAAATAGTGTGTCAAAGAAAATTGGTAATGGTTGGGTAGAGGCAGGGGAAGTGAAAGGACTAAAAGTGGGTAGGAGTGAAAACTGAGTGGGAGTTAGGGGTGAAAATGACGAGAATAAGAGAGATACGAATGAGGCGAGGAGGGTGGGAGATTGGGAAATGGTTTTGAGTATCTCTAAGCCTACAGGTGACTGGTTTGGCAGCAGCAGGGCGAGAAGGCACCGAGTGAGACTATCAGAAAAATGGGATAGGTTGCACGGCGCAGATCTGTGTGGAGTTGTGAGAGTGGTGGAGCTGATAGAGTGGATTGGTCAAGTGCAGCGATAGAGCAGAGCAAAGCAGTCAAAGCCTAACAGGCGAGGGGGGAAGAGGAGAGAGGAGGGGAGCCCGGCAGTGTGTGTGCGGTGTATAAAAACTGACAGGAGTGCTTTCTCCGCCTGGAGACACGATGGGTGGCTGAGAAAAAGCAGGTGAGCTTTCATGCCACTTTGATGAATCTGACTAGCTAGATGATCTCTCACTGTTGTCTTCTATAATTGCGCAGGTCAAAACTGCTTCTGCAAGATGATCCTCAGCTGAGTCTACACACTCTGAAAGAAATGTTTCTCTGTTCGACATTCTCAAACAGCTGGACCAAAAACATGCTGGACTTTTAAGCGCTCTGTGGAGTGATGGACTGACTAAAGGGGGACCCTGCTTCCTGTATCCGCTCTGAGCAGCTGTCACTGTTCATGTTACAGGATTTTTATCATTTCATTTGGGAGTGATTCTTACAAAAGTGTAGGACTGGAGACTCCCGTTCCTCTGGATACTTCTGGAAAACACTTCCTCTATGCTGCAAGCTCGATTTCCAATTTTTCTACTTTTTTACATATATTTTTTCATGTGACAGTATATCCTGGACTCAGTTTTGTGAAAGTGGAGGGAGAGGATATTGATGAAATGCAAAACTGAATTTGTACACACCTCATATTTGATTTCACTGCCTCAGAGATACATGTCTTAACTAATGGTGAGTAAGTCTGAAATGGCACTTTGAGCTGAGTTTGTTTGTCTGTGAGTTTGTCAGCGGTGTTTGCATGCACCTTGCACAGACAAGAAAGATGTCATCTGCATGTCCACCACAGAGTGTCGGAAAAAAGTGCAATGTCAAGTGTGAGAAGTGATCGCATAGTTTAGTTGTGGTCCTTGTGAATTCAGAGTTTTTTCTGTCAACACTTCTCAGCAAAGGGGGAATCTCCAAGCCTCTGCCAGGATATTAAACGGAACATGACAGATCTAAAAACAGCAGGCTTTATATGATGCAAGCAAATATTCTTCAGCAGTGCAGTTGTGTGTACATGTACTGCAGTCAACAGCACACAGCTGTGTCTGTGTGTGTGCATGCATGTGTGTGTGCGTGGTTGAGAAGCCTTCCGTCTGTCTTAAATTCATCGTTAGATATAAAAAAAATAATTTCAGTGCAGAAGGAGTTATGTAATCAGTCATGGTATCCAAGGAGAGTTATTACTCTTTATCCTCTTAAGAATGTATAATATACCAGTTTTTATGATTTATATGAGAAGATCTAAATGTTTTTTTGTAATGTAAATGTTTTTAGAATAAATGTATATTATTTGCTGATGGAAACCAGGAAATGGTTACTAACAGAAAAATTGAAATGTATTAAGGCTTCTTGGTGATGTTTTTACATGGTGGCCAATAGGTGGTGGTGTTTACTTAGATCCAAATGTGTGAGCCTGGAGCACCCGACACTGTGAATTTTTAGGTTGAGCCACTAGATGTCAGTATTTATCAATATATGAACAAGAGCCCCTCTTGCGTTTCCAACATCAGACCAAATTCAGCATGAGGCTGAAGTTATGTGCTTATTTTCTCTCAACGTTTGCATACACAAGAGTTTATATAAATTATTATCGGTCCTATCAACGCGAAGTCTTTACATTATAAATATATTTTATATAATGCAACACTGAATAACAGCTTATGTTCTGTTATTAATGCTTTAGCAGGCTTTTAAATACTCTAAATGACCACACAACTTTCACTAGCCCAATTTTATCAGGCAGATTGGTCCTCAAAACAAAAACATATTTTTATGTTGTAGCTAAGAAAGTTAAACTGCAAAATGTTATACTGTATTCCGCGACATCTCAAAGGTTTAGCATTTTCTCTCAATCATACAGTTTCTCCTACCACGAGATGGCAATCACACATAATGAAAATCCTCTCAGCTGTAAGGTTGTGCGTGTGAGTGTGTGTATACTCTCCACATGCTTTCGCTTTTAATGAGATGTCTTTACGTTAGTGTTTTGGATTTGTTTGACTCCTTCATATGTGTATGCGTGTGTCTTTTCAGTAACCTACAATGTTTGGTGAATATTTGTGTGAGCAGAGCTGGATGTTTCCCTGCTGGAGGTCCTTGTTTGTTTTGTTTATTTGCATGCAGCAGAGTGGTTGCTGGCTGTGCTGGTCACTACAAGTGGCTGGCATTCGGAGCCTGGTAATCAGGCTGCGGGCAAACTGGGTGGCAGCGCTCCGAATGGTTTGCTGGAGATTATCCCAAAATTATCCATGAATTATCCCCCAGAATTACGCCATTCCAGTCAGACAGGCCTTGTCCATTGACAGGACTGGGAAGAGGGAGAGTGTTGGACGAAGAAGTGTGTGTGTGTGTGTGTGTGTGTGTGTGTGTGTGTGGGGGGAGATTTGGATGGAGCAGTGTTGGTGTCTGTGTCATAGAGCGTGTATTTCTGTGTGTGTGCGTGTGCTCTGTAATGATTCTGGCAGTGTTGGTACATTGGGGTAATGGAGCATGTTAATCCACATCAAACAGCTATTAGCAGCAGATTTTACTCATAAAAGTCACTAGTTTCAGTAAGAGCAAGGGCACAAAATTACCATATGTCTACCAACCTGTGAACTGTTTTTATTTAATTCTTTTTTCTTTTATTTTTTTTACTTTGTCGACTGGAGCTTTGCCTTTCCAAGAGGCATTTTTGTTGTGCCAGAAAGAAACAATTGTTTTCAAATCTAATGCAACACAAGTCTGGCATGCAGCCCTCTCACTAAACTATCCTCAAATCCCTAAAATCTGCTGTGTAAATGTTGTGCATGTCAACATTTTCATGAGAAGTATTTATTCCCAGCAGGTTTATCACGCCATTTGGAGCATCGTATTAAATTCATTTTCTGTGTGGCTGCTGTCACTGCACATTGTGCTGTCATTAAAGTCTGGGTAGATAGGAGGGGACTAGTTGCCTGCATGTGTGTGGCTGCTGGAGCCCCAGGAGATGAATAGTGCCGGTGAACCTCTCTGCGATAAGTGTTCGGTAAACGGGTCAGTGGATTGTCCTCCGAGGCTCAATCTGAGCTATTTTCCCTGACTGAGAACACAAATTGTCCTTCGTATTCATCCCATAAACAGACCACCAGCGGCGCAGACTCCACATATTTTGTTGTGGCTGTGCTTGCGTGCTCTGTCACCCTGCTTCCTTGTAATTTGGCTGAACGCAGGGCCCCCTGTACATGTGAACCTAGTATGGGATAACGTGTGCACGCTTCTCACCCACTCAACAACAAAGTCCTAAATGTGTAGCGCTGGCGTACGAGTGAAAGATGAGAAAACAATTGGATGCAGAGCGGGTGCAAGTGGAGGATCACACTGAAACACACACTGGCGAGGAAGGGGAAAATGATGAGAGGCAGAGGGGCAGAGGGAGGGAGAGGCCAAGGTGGTGAAAGGTTAAGTACTCTTTTTTTTTTTGGTTGCTGTACTTCCTGCAGGGCCTTGTTCCTTGACCTGCTGGTTAGAGGAGGGAGGTAAAAAAAAAAAATGGAGGAGAGGGAAAGGAGGGAGAAAAGGCTAAAGCTGCATGTGAGGTTGCAAGGTTAGAGGTGGAGGAGCTAAAAATGGGTGGAGTATTTGCCTCTGGCTGATGGGGAACAATTGGACACAGAAGGAGGCACGCGCACACACACACACGCACGCACGCACACACACACACACACACACACACACACACACACACACACACACACTCGAACCAGAAACAAAAATGGACATTCTGACACACAAACACAGACACACATGCACACAAACATGCACGCACTTAGAACTACAATCCCAGCGGGCTATGAACTTCAGTGCAGTTGTTTCCATGGCGATACACTGAGTTGCTGACCCCCCGACTCCGTTTTTCCTGCAGCTTGGCTATTGAAAGAGATGATTGACAAGTGTCCAAATGTCAGCCGACCCAGCCGGCCACATAGATGGGGGTGGGGGGTGGGGTGGAGGGGGCGCCATTTTATGTCGCTTTCACTCACAGAGAGGAAGGGGTGTGTGTGTGTCTGGATATGTGTGTGTATAGATAGATATATGCATGCGCTGTGTGTCTGAACTTGTGGCTGAACTAGTGCTTAAAAAGCAATCACAATAAATCGTATCAACCCCTTGATGTTAAGAATACATTGAACAAACACACACGTACTGTAGATGTTGTGATAACACACACTCACAAAGCTTCCAAATAAAGCCCTTTTGAATGTGAGACAGGCTCGTATATTTTGGTTTGTCTTTTGAGCTGCGCTGATAACCCATTCAAAGAAAATCTGGATTGGTTGATGGTGACTATTGAGTTTTTCAGTGTTTACTCTGCTCTGCTGCTGGGTGCACATTTATGTGTGCAGCCCTGCTAGACTGATTCTGCACTTGCTCATACATCAAATATAGTAAACAGTAGTTCACACGTAGCAGTGTGTGGAAGGATCTTGCTTATTTCTGGATGTTTTCCTGCCTGTACCTCTGGGTTTTTTTTTGCGCTCTCTCCCTTTCTCACTGTTTCATTGTCTGCAGGCTTGAAGGGATCGGTCTTATCTTGATCACCCACAGCAACACATTAACCTCTCCTCTCTTATCTCTACACTGGTCATTAGTGCCAAAACCCTTAACGTCCTATTGACAAGGGGCACCGAACTCTGCATCTGTGTGTGTGTGCACGCGTGTGCGTGCATGCGTTGAGTTATTGTAGGTGACATGCAGTTGAGATCTGCTGAGTTGGTGATCTGAGCCGATAACATTATTAGCCTGCGGTATGCGTGTGTATATATGTGTGTGTGTTTGTGCAAAGAATAGCAAGAAAGAGCGAGATGGAAAATGTGTTTGAGAAAATGACGAATCACTAATAATTGTACTGTTGATGGATATGTATGTGCCGTTTTTTTGATTCCTCAGTCATCTGTACAGCTTAAAAACATCTGGTTGATAAGCCTCCGATCTATTTACTAGATAAAATGACATAATTTGCACTAAATGCAGAGCGTATTCAACATAAGGTCTGAATCACACTCTCCTCCCACCTGAATACTTTGCAGGAACATGCAATTATTCCAAAGCTAGTCATCAGATTTGCTACGAGGCCATTGAGAGAAAACTAAGATGTACTTCCTGTCTGTAATGCGGCAGAATTGGCGTTGAATGGGTTACTCCATTTGCTGCTGATGGAGCATTTACGCTTCAGCTCAGTCAAACACCCGTCAACAGAGTGTATCGCAAATTAAATCAATTCAGTGATATCATGTCTTGACACATGGCAATCAAGTCACTTATAGCCATCAGATTAGCACCTGCCTTTAACACTCCTTGTACTTCCAAGGGGTTTTGAGATACAACAGTAAATATATGTTCACATAAATCTTTTCATTCAGTGCTTTTCACTTTAATCTCTTGAGGTTATAGGTGCTACAATTATTGTCATTATAAATAAAACAAAAACAAACAAAAAATATTGAATTGCTTATGTTAGTGTCTCTTTTTCAGACGTGATTATTACTGACTGAAAAACAAAATCGCATCTCTAATAATGCACA
>OMLP01029973.1:0-10409 GCA_900302685.1 Spondyliosoma cantharus
TTTTCCTCATAGAGATTTTTTTTTTTTTTCTCCTGAATTGTGTTTCCACTCAGTTTCACACATGAAAATTAGACGTTCCAGGAAAAAAAAGGTTTTTTATTCTCCTGAAAAATACTTTTTTTCTCCTTCTAGAAAAAATGTTTTCCTCCTTCTAGAAAAACATTTTAACTCTTACAAAAAAAATAAATAAATCTTTTCTCCTGAAATGTGTTTTCGGTCATTTTCACACATCACACATCAGATTTTAACATTAGATGTATTAATAGATTCCCTTTTCATGTGTGAAACTCGTACTGGGTGGGGGAAAAAATCCAATAGGAGGAAACATTTTCTAGAAGAAACATTATTCAGATTTCTTTCCCTCGAAATTCAGAACCTATTTTCTCTAGGTCGAAGAAACCTGGCAGAAAAAAAATCCAATTTATCTTTTTTTTAATGTATTTCCTTTTCATGTGTGTAACTGGTACTGAGTGGTGGAACCAATCTGATAGGAGGAAAAACGTCTTCTAGAGGTAAAAATATTCATAAAAAAATATATACATAAAAACAATATGTCTGGACATTTGATGTTTTTTAGGTTTAAAAACAATTCTGCAGAAAATAAAAGTTATTTTCAGTAGGAAACTTTTTTTTTTTGGAGAAAAAACAAACATGTTTTTCTCTCTTTCCCCACCCGGTTTCAAAAGCCCAAAAAACAAAGATACTTTGGTTTACCTTAAGATTATTTGATTTTCAGTTAAGTTTACAGTTTCAGTGCATTGAAGTCATTATAGACAATACAGTCTACTGTTAAACTGTAAAATATCTATCAAAAATAAAATATCTGTCAGGCTCCAATGAACACTGGTCGCATGTTTATACCAACTGTACAAATAGCTGTATAGAGTATTTATTTATGTAGAGTAAGGATTAAAAAGATCACAAATATTATAGATGGGTGATCTCATTTATAGTGGTGGGGTCCGCCATTCCAGTGCTGGCTTCAAAATGCTTTCAACCACACATGATCCAAGGAAACGTGTGCTGCTGCTACTGCTGCTGCTGCTGCTGCTGCTGCAAAACAGTGGGTGGCTTTTATTGTGAACCAGTCAAACACATCTGTCACCGCGGTTAGCGCTGACTCTGATCGTTCATCAAAAACATGGTAATTTTCCGGATTTTTTTTTGACAGCGGATCAGTTCTCGATATCGCAGGATAACAAGAGAGAGAAGGCGCCGGCACTGCGAGACGTCAGGTGACGAGCTGGAGGCGTCAGCTCTTCAAGCGAGGTAACCGACTCCACTGTACTCTGCTTTTTGGCTGTTTTGTCGAACTCTTCCGGTGCGTAATGTGCAAGGATTGACTGGCTTCTTCACAACAGCATTGGTTATTTTGGCTGAGCTGCACACAGATGCACTGGTTGCCTTGTCTGTTGTACTTCTGACAGACTAGCTGAGTGTTTGCTGTAGTATTACACTGCACTTGCTGCAACCACCAGTAACTACTGGTGACATCAAATCACCCAGGACTAAAATCTTAAGGATCTTTACTTTAATGTCTTATCTTTGTTTCATGTAGCGCGGGCTGTTGCGCAGCCTGTGAAGACAGCTGTATTGATTCAAATAGAAGCGTATCTGTTCTTTCAGACAGGCGTGAGACAAATGACTGAACATCGCATGTGAGACGTCTCTGAAGGCTTTATTGTGAGGCCCCAATATGCTCAACCAATCAGAGGGTTAGTGCGGCCTGACAGGCGAGGTCCAGGGCGAAAAAAAAAGGAACAAAGCGCTCATTGTCGCTCATGAAGCTCACAGCTGTAGTAGCTGCAAATAATGAGCATATCAATGTTTTGTATCAAGAGGGCTCTATTCAGTAGTAAACAAACTGAAGCTGTTAAAATGGAGGGTGACAAATTGCATTTTGAAAAGAGAGGAAGAAAGTACCCTCGCTCACACGACCTCGTTACACCCCTCGTCCATCACTGACCTTCCTCAGCACAATGACGCCGTCCTGCGTGCTCCTGTTGGTGGTGATGTCAAACATGCCGGGGCCGTCGCTCCCGATGATCCTGTAGTCCATCTCCGCGTTCTCCCCGATGTCGGCGTCCATGGCGTGGATCACTCCCACCGTCCCTCCGAGCTCAACGGACTCGGGCACTCGGAACTCGTAGAGGGCTGCGAAGAGAGAATATTCATCGTTGTGATTGGGTGGCTGCATGAAAACGTTGGATCAGAGCAACGTTGTAAGACATTTCTTTACTTCATGAACGTAACGTTACAGAGGAGACAGAGAACCAGAACCAGAACCAGAGTCTCTGCTGAGTGCTGAGCTCAGTCAGAGGTTGATACAATATAATAATCTGGCTTTTTGGGGCGAATAAACACAAACTGTCCTGCGTTCGAACTCGGGCAAGTAACACAAGGTGAAATTTGTTTTACTGGTGATGAATAATTGAATTATTCTTCGACTCTCTCCTGGAAGAAAAGAGTTGGGGACAGAGACGGACCTTCGAGAAGATTAAACACCTGGAGTCAAGAGGAGGAAATTTGGTTTGACTCGTGACAAATGTTCACAGACGAGGTCATGTTTTAGAGTTTTATTCACTTTACTTTTTAGTCTTCTTCACTGACTTCCCACCATTCTCTTTGACTCTCTCCTGGAAGCTAAAGTGACAGGCGACCAAATGAAATGCAACTTGGGTTTCTTTGGTTTTGAACATCGTTGGAAACATTGGGGATAATATAAGTAGCCTACACAAATCCACAACATTTTTATCCCAAAGTCCTTCTAGTCGTTTTTTTTTTTTTAGACATTTTCATTCAGGAGAGTTACATGTTACATCTAAGAAGCCCTGAAATTCACCCCAAAGATTAACCTACAAACAACACATGAGACAGACCAGAGAAAAAAGAAACGACACCGCTTCTGACACCCGATCGAGTGTCACAACCCAAGTAGCCTTTTTTTTTTATGACCCTGTTAGTGGAAAAAGAGAGCGCGAGCAAGCGAGTGAGTCAGGCGGCAAGAACACAGGACTCAGAGCGAGGAGTGAGTCAGAGCCAATCAGAGAGCCGGGGGAGGGAGAGCGTGTGAAAGGGAGAGGGCGAGTGGGAGATTTAGTGCTGCAACATTTGTAGATCAGCGTGTGGAGCACACATTTCCTATGCAGTAAAACATATTTCCAAAAACAGACATTCGGGCCTTTTAACGGAAGTCGCTACGAGCCGTACCGACTCCCGAGTTTAGGATGTGACATAAATTCTGGACCAATTGGCTCAACATAAATTAATTGCTTCTTCCTCTTCTTCTTTTTTTTTTTTTACGTTTTATTTTATTCTGTAAGATCATTTCCTGGTTCGAGGCGGACGAATTGATGGCTGCCTGTCGGCGGCGGCCCTGGCTGCATCTCGTATGCTTAAATAAATAGCCGGACTGCAGCAGGGGAGCGGGCGTGATATACACACAGCCTGCGGAGACAAACAGCACTGACACACTAATAAAACATGCTGACAGTGTTTTGGCAACGCCTGAGTCGGCAGGTCTCCGTGACGCTGACACTCGCCGCCGCCGCCGCGCACAAACACACACAACACGTGCGCGCGCACACACTGGAAAGGGACGCGCGACGCGAAGGTTTCCCTGGGCTAACAGGTATTTAGCATTGGGTGGAAAAGAAGAGGCATCACTCCGGCAGACAACAATGATATCGCTTCCTGACACTCTACCTCCTCTGGGTGTCCCATTACAATATCTCTTCTTCTTCCTCCCCTCTTTCAATCTTCCCCTCTGTCTGTCTCACCCCTCCCTCCCTCCATCACAGGCCTGTCTTTCTGTCGCCCGCATCACTCTTCCTCTTTCTTCCCTCTATCTTCCCCTGCTGTCACCTCCTCCATCCCCGTCGTATCCATCTCCCTCCGTCCCCCTCGCGCTGCTCATTCATTGGCGGAGGGAGGCTGGGATGACAGCGTCTGTCTCACCCCCCTCCCTGAGCTCGGTGGTGGGAGGAGGGAGTGATAAATGGGGGGATGGCGGGAGATCTGCGGTCGCGTGCCTTACTGTTTCGCCCACTGTACAGTCGCCGCTCGCTGTTAGTGAGGGGGAAACACGACGACACCAGTAATCTGTCAGTCTGATCTGCCTGCCTTCGCCGTTTGCCAGATGCATGAGAGGAAGTGAGACGGGGCGGGAGGAAGGGGAGGAGGAGAGGGGTGAGAGAAGAAAAGGGAGACAACGTGTGACACTGAAAGTGAGTAGGAAGGGAGAAGAAAGGACGGATTGATGATTGATGAGCGGGAGGGTAACAAAAAGAAGTATAAAGTGCACCGAGGACAGTCGGAGCACTAAATTGAGAACATTGGTTTTTATGGAGTAAAAGGGAGGAAAAAGAAAGGACTTAATAGCGGGAGATAGACAAAGAGAGCGGAAGAGTGGGGGAGATAAAGCTCAGCGAATGTACTCTGTTCATTTAATAGGGATTACAGGGCTGATCTGATGCACTTTGCAGGACCCTTCGCTCTGTCATATGGCTCTATATTTAATTATTCGCTGCCTTTAAGAGGCCCGCCTTAGTCGCACAAAAACCCAGAGCTCCCTGCAATAATCCAAATTCATTTTGATACTGACACCAGATGGGGGGCTGCCTGCCTGGCACCGGCTCACACTGACAAGTGGTTTTCCATGAGGACTGGTCACTCTGTGTGTGTGTGTGTGTGTGTGTGTGTGTGACTCACTCTTGGTGAAGCGTGGCGGGTTGTCGTTGACATCAGAGAGGGTGATGCTGACCGTCGTGGTTCCCGAGAGTCCGCCCATCTGTCCGGCCATGTCTTTAGCCTGGATCACGACCTGGTAGTTCTCTTTGACTTCCCGGTCCATGCCGGGCAGGGCGGTCTTGATCAGGCCTGATGGGAAAAACACACAGATTTTTTTTTTTATGTCGAGAGGAAAAGTCTGTGTGATCAAGTGTTTCTACACAGTTGTACGCAAGCTGTTGACTCAGATGACTCTTGTGTTTTCTTATGTTTTGATTTATATCGTCGAGTCAAGCCCAATAGCATGAATCTACGGAAGCCCTGAACGGTCACGTGTCGAACATATATTTCCTCTGTTGTCTCGCGATCACAAGTTATTCAACAGTCGATGTTTCAGCCATAAAATCTCTTATTTCAGAATTCAAAATGTTCTGATTTGCTGCTCTTCTTTGTCACGTAAGACAGAAAGCTGAACATCTTTGGGTTGTGAACCGATGGTCCGAAAAAAAGAACACTTTCCGCTGCTTTTTGACTTTTTTCAAAACCAAAAAAAAGATCATCAGGAGACTGATTGATAACTGGAGAAACGTTTATGCAAACCTAAAAATAATTTATGGAGGGTTTTTAATCTCACTGGTGAGGATCTGGATGGGAAGCCGACCTCGCCGAGAAGTGCGGCACAAAACTCAAAAGTTGAACCACTCGCATCAGCCGGAGATCATTTGTTCCCTTTTTCACTCTTCACTTTCTGTGGAGCTGAAAGCGTTTTCTGCGCTGTGCTCAGCTCAAGAGGACCTCGTGACCTCGTTGACCCCTCGAGCTGACGTGAACAGCGTCCTTCTGAGGCAGCGAATACGACTTTTGGGTCCGTCAGAAAATCAGAAGAGGTGTTAAAGGAATAAAGCAGATCTTTTTATAGTCAGCTGTGAAAGTCATGCTCTCTGTCAAACATAATGTTTGGGGAACATTCATCGATCTACTGAAGAATAATCGGCAACCAGTGTGACACTTGACTCATAAAGTCATTTTACAAGCAAAGATGACCAAAAATGACTTGCTAAGGTGCTTAGTTGTGAATATTTGCTGTGTTATGCATCGTAACATTGCATATCTTTGGATTTTTAGATTGACAAGAGGACAGAACAAGACACTGGAGGCTCACCTCGGACTCTGAGGAACTGAAATGTTCTTCGACTAAATGATCAAGACAATAATCAGAAGATGTAGTGAAAATATTCCTCCAGCTGGCCAGGAGAACACATACATACATACATATGCTGTTACGTTTTATTAATAAGTTAACATTTAACTATCAACATGCAACTATCATATGTACAGAAGCAACTCTGCGCAATAAGACCTTAAAAAAAACCTTGAGGCGAACTCACAATAAGCAAAAGTTTCATAAAAAATGGGACCAACAATAAACTCAACATCGATATTGCGCCAACATTATAGGGACGACTGTTGGTACTTTCACAAAATACTAAAACAACAGTAATATGGACATGATGACTCAGTGGGTGAAGACATGTATGAGAAATTCAAACTAAACGAGCTGTTTTCAGGTGGCAGGGTCCGCCACATATAAACGAAGATAAGCAGTATGAAACTGTGTCGTCCTTTAAGGTCAGTCTGTTTATTTAGGTTGTTCGGGCAGAATAAAATCAGTCCAATATCCAAATTCCACGACCAGATATAGTCTCACATCATGATGACGATGTATATGGATGTACTGCACTCCAATTAATAGTCTATAAGTCTTTCTTTTTTAATAATTAAAAGTCTGGTCGACCTTCCTAAAATCAACCTGCCGTCTGCCATAAAAATAATGAACCGTTTCCACAGGTGGGAGCGCATATATCCAACGATGTGCCCACCTGAAATATCTCTAAAAATAACCCCCGTGTGCATCAGCTGCATTGAATTAATGATATTTCATTTTTTTTTTTTTTTTTTAGATTTATGATTCTACAGGCCGGAGAATTAAACCCTCAAAGAACATTTTATTACAGAAAAGGTCAGCGCTCTCGCTCGGTGAGCTCAGCGAGGCACGGAGCTCCACGGCCACCCAGGAGCCCGTTTTCAGGTTCTGTTTTCTTTAGGATTTAAACGGCTGAAGTGCACCAAAGGGCCCAAAAATAAACCCCACCGCAGCATGTTCCTTTAATTTCCGAGGCATTGGCCGTCATTTATCTTTGAGATGTCACCCTGTGTTAATGATCAGCCCTTTCAAGTGCCATGCAAGTTGCTTACTTAGATCTCCAGTTTGGAGTCGGGACAGAGACGGAGTGAAAGCGGTAATTGGCAGCGTACTCAAAAAGGTGTGCGCTCCGTCTACCCATCAGAGGCGGACTCTTAAATCTCGCTATTACACAGTTTGAGTTTGAGGCATCGTGAAAAAGAAGCACGTGGAGGGAGGGAGAGAGAGGGAGACGTCACCCGAGTGGGAGAACGGTGATGAAATGAAATACATTTCACCCTAAACACACTGCCTTGACAAACTTCATCACTCTCAGACTGAATAGATGATTCATTGCATATCAAACAATAATGAAGAGGGAGAGCGGCTGACGCGGCGCATCGCTCAGGCTCGGATCAGGCTGGCCGACGCCGTTCAAAAGGCCCTCCGACTTGCTGCTCTTTTCTTCTCCCTCCCATACACAACGCCGCAGCGAAAAAAGAGCCACAATGCGGCTTCTTCCTAACAATGTTGGAGCACGTCTGACGGACAACGCGGCGCTAAGAGAGCAGCGATGGTTGCAGGAGAGGAAGAGAACGCACTCCGCCGCCTTACAGCAGCCTCGCTCTCGCTCTGCATCTCCGTCTACCTTTGTTACTCGCTTAATGACTACAATGCATCCACACAGGAGGAGGAGAGCAGGAACAAATCCTGCTTATAATGTGATGTCCAGGCATGTCTTTGTGTAAGAGGGGATGTCAGCTTACATACCACATGTGGGATAAACCATATTACTGTTAATCCCTCCGCTAATCTGCAAATGGCTTCTTTTTTTTTTTTTTGTCGTTTCTCTTTTGTTTAAGCAAAAAAAAAAAGACACGAGCGGGATGTGTTCCAAAGCGCACATTAATGATTAAAAACTAGCAAAGCGGGTAGATTTTTTTTTTTTTCAGGTGGGGGTTGGTGATTTGCCACTCTGTCTGCTGTAAATCCTCCCCACGCCTGTCAACCTGCGGGAGGAGAGGAGGCAGACATGTTGGTATTTCTGGTTCTGGTTTAAAGCATTCCACCAGTTCTTCTCTGACAAGTTGTTTTTAAATTTTCTTTCCCGGTGAAACTCGTCTTGCCTCCTTCTGTTACGTCTCCTACGACGTCTCCACCTCCGTTCGGCTGAGGGTAACATATGTAGGTGGAGAGAGCGCCGGCGCCAGAGGATGAGAGCGAGGGTTTGTTGTGCGTTAGTCAGAGAGCAGCATCCTCCATGGCTGCAGAGCATGCTGGTCAACTGAGGCTAAACTGTGCAGGGAGACGTTATAATTTGTATAAAAGAGAAGCCCTTCGTCTTGTGATTCTGAAGGACAAACCATGTGGATGATCTCGTTTGATGTTTAAGATACATTTCTGCAATCAAATTTCATCGCAGAGATCTCAAGGTCCAAGGTCTCTTTATCAGCTCCCTTCTGTTGTGCAGACAGTAGATTCAGTTACAAAAAAAAAAAGAAAGACACGACGGCGATGCAGACGATATAGAAAACGAGATTATTTTAACTTGATTCCAATGAAAATCCTTTTTATTCTTAATGAGATCAAGCGGAGCTCGTTCCCTCGAGATCCGGGAAGAACACGGGACAAGTTGGTTTCTTTTAAAAAAGTGACTTTTCAACTTCTTTAAAGAAACCAAGGTTTTGAAGGCTCTTTTGTAAAGAGGAGGTTTTCTTTTGCGATGTGCACATCTGTGAAAAGCCCCCAAAAGTTCCCGTCTTCATGAATGCAGAGCCGAACTCTGGCTTTTAAAAAGTGTGGCAAAGGTTTATATTGAAACTGTTGGACTTCAGAGAACATGTTGAAATGTTTCTCAGATGAACACTGTGTAGTTTTGTAACAGAAGTGAATAACCTGTTCTCAAAGGGAAATAAGGTCCCCAGGACACCGCTTCAAGCTGGAAAAGTTGGCAGGGTCCGCCACGTACAAACAAAGTAGTACTAAACTGTGTTTGTCCTTTAAGGTCAGTTTGTTCATTCAGTCATGAAAACAAAGAGAGTTTGGTAATTTAGTTTGTTCAGGCAGAAAAGAAATCAGGAAATCATGAAGTGACTAAAATTTCTTCCCCAAAAGCTACAGAATGCACCTTTAATTAGTCTCTTTATTAGCTCCCTTTTGCTCTTCAGACGGGAGATTCAGTTAGAGACATTACGGCGATGCAGATGATACGTCGCAAAAAAGACAATACGGTTATTTTAACTTGATCTCAATGAAAATCAATTTGTTTTAATCACTTCATGAGATCAGCTCGTTTCTGCCACATCCAGAAAGTCCTTGACAAAACGTTGTGTTACTGAAGCTGCAGATTTTTTTTCTGCTTTCTGCGGCTTTTTGAGGACTCTTCAGGTTTTGACGGACTTAAAAATGGAGATTTTCTTGCCATGGGCTCATCTGTGAAAAGCCCCCAAAGATCCAAGTTTTCATGAATGTGATCACGCGCCGGCTTTTTAAAAAGTGTGAGAAGAAAAAAAAAAAAAACTTCTCGAAACTGGCTGATTTCAGGGAACAAGTTGAAGCGTTCTCGCAGCATTGACAGACGGAGCTTCTGTTGTAGTTAAACTTGGAGGCGGGAACACAGAGTGCGTCAACAATAGAGGATCTCTGGGTGGGTTTTACATGTAACTGATTACTGACCGGTCTCCGGGTCCACGGAGAAGTACGGCTGCCCCTCCAGGATGCTGTACACCACCCTGGCGCTGTTCCCGTACGTGGCGTCGTCGGCGTCTGTGGCTGTCACCTGAATTACCGAGGTGCCTGGGGAGGAGGAGGAGGAGGAGGGGGGAGAAGAAGAAGATTCATGACAATGATTTAGATCAACTCTTCAATACTGCTGAAAATTGCCTGCTGGGTAATTGGCTAAGCTGATGCACCTTCTGATGAGGTGTCGGATCCTCTTCTAATCATGCTCATGCAGAATGCGACCGATCATTTCTGTCCTTTTGCATTACCCCAACCAATCTTTATCCCTCGGCCACTTACACCCTTACACGTGATTGATTTCCGCAGGTGATCGATACGTCCTAATGTATTCTTTTTTTATAAGTATATCTCTCTAAGCAAACATGCGGCACCGATACCGGCTCTACTGCAAACCCCAAGAAGCCTATTAGCGTATCCACAGATCTGGAGTGTCTGAGAAGCCAAATATCTGATAGGAGGCGAACAACTGTGATCCATTTTCTCTTCCAGAGAGGCTGAAGCCCTATTTCAGTAGAACAAAGGGAAACAGTTAGCCAAGTGCTACCTCCCAAATGGCGCCTTGCGGGGCCAAGTGTTGCCTCATTACATGCAGAAGAAAATTAATTGAGTAGAAATATTTAATGGCAAAGTGGTATAAATATAGAATTGTGCAATACAATGTGATAACGACCCCATGAAACTTCTCTAATTTGATGTCAGTTCTGATCTGTATCGGGTGCGAGGAAAGTTCCCCCTCCTGTAAAAAAAAAAAAAAAAA
>OMLP01029975.1:0-18342 GCA_900302685.1 Spondyliosoma cantharus
TCTGAGAGTAGTCAAATACATGTTTAATAGCTCCATACAAGGCCAACAGGCAGTAACATAATGGACAAAACACTGAGTCAAACAATGTGCAAGCTGTTGGGGAAAAAACTGGGTACCAGCTGCTAGTACTTTGCCGTGTACATTAATATTTATTTCCCAATCAGAAAATAGGAGTGGTACAACCCGGCTCGGACACAGTTTCATAATACTTTCGTAGCATTTCATTACCTTTAATTGCCCAATAACATTCAAGCTTGTGTCAGCTAATGGTGAAGTGAACCAGAAAGACCTCAATGAATCACTTGGCAATGGCCTTTTGTTCTTGCTGAATCTATTTGGTACACTGAAACCTCGGGGGCAGCGATGGAGAATCGTTTTGTTTTTACGCCCCACTTCCAGAGGCCTCAACGATCCAGCTGGCACACGAAAGCCCAATAACCAATTTTTTTTCCCTCCTCCTCCTCCTCATCCCCCCCCTCATCATTTTATTTAACCTCACTGTAGACTCTGACATGAATGCAGCGCGTCTAATGAGTGTCAATTAACAATGAAACAATGACGGGGCACCGGCCCAGCAGAGGCGGCATACAGTCAAGTAAATAAAGATAAGCTCTTGTAGATTTGTGATTCTTCAATCTGATGATGGAGGGGGCCCGTTTCATTTTTTGTTTACAGAGGGGGAAACACGAGCTAGAGCGCCAGCGTAATTCATCACACTCGGGCCAGGTTCTGCATTTATCATCTCCGAGACCAGCTCACTTCCCATTTCCAGCCATTTGTTTTTGTAAAACAAAAGCTGCTCCGATGTGAACTCCAGTTTCAACAAGAGCCAAGGCTGTTCTTTCCCCAGTGCTCGGAGACCTTGAGCCCTTTAAAAAACAAGTTCTGTGACAATAGATCGGACAAATTGCCATATTCGGGGAGAGCTCACTGACTTCTCCCCGCTGCTTTGTTGAGGTCGTGTATGTTTTGGGTTAAAGGAGTGAGCAGCGTCAATGTTAGGAACACATAACAGGCCACTTATATCGATTAAAGCTCCCATATGATGGATCACACTTTCGTTTAAGGTGTCTACTAGAAAATGTAAAAAAAAAACAAAAAAAAAAACAAACACAATTTTTTCATACTGTCCATTTCTGCAGCACCTCTATTCGCACTCTTTCTGAACACTCTGTTTTAGCACCTGTCCCTTTGAGGCCAGTCGTGCTGTGATTGGTGAGCTCTGGCAGGCCTGAGCAGGCTCCGCCCACCACGTTTCTGCGACACCTCTGCCACTGTTTTAGCAACCACGGTCGTGTTGGTGGCGTGGCTGTGGCTGTATAGTTGTGACACCACACAGCACTCCCGATGGCTCGTTTAAAACCCTGCTCCAGTGTATTTTAGCATTTGTCGAAAAATGTTGTGGTCAAACTTAGGAAATTTAAGAACTGGCTAAAATGAGACGACAATTTGAGAAGTGAATTCATACTTTAAACAAAGAGGGGGCAGCGTATCACTAGAACAACCGCTCACTGCTGTTAACTGTAGCTACCTTTAGCTGGTTAGCTCAGCTAGCTTTGCAGCTAGTGGTCCGGAACGGGAGCTCGGAGCATCGGGGTCTGTATTCACACTGCAAGCACAGGACTGAGGGCTAGCTGGTTAGCATGCTAACTTCAGTAGATATCTCCGCAACACAATACAAAGACGTCGTAACTTTAAACACAGTGTCTGAATATTGTCTGTAAACTTCTCCACTGATTGAGAAATTGTTCACAGTATTTACACGACATGTAACCTTGTTTTGTAATAAAAAAAAAGACAGGAAATCTCTCTTACTACAATGTGGAACATTTAATGCATTAAAAACACACAGCTACATTCCAACAGTACATTTCCAGTTTGACTACAAACTGTCTCCTTGTTCAGCGTCTCTGAAAACACTTGACAGTGTAACCTAAGCAGGCACTCTGAACACACAGCATTAGTTCTTTATCTTCTAACCGCCTGTCAGCAGCTGGTAACAGGCACATTCATGTCAAGTTGAGGTATCTTATCTATGGCGATCATGTACTGACAAATGCGGAGTGCAGCACTACAGTGTTCAAAACTGTCTCTTGTCGACCCAGGTCATGGTTTTACGTTCCACTCTAGTTTGTCTGACACTGCGTGGAGCACCAGATGGGTGGGTGTTTCCCATGCATGTCAGTTTCAGGATATTTGGATGTTATTTCAGTTTTGTTACTTGAATTAGCTCAATACAGTACACCCTTCACTGGAAAACAACGCTTAGCTATGTAAAAATACTACTGGCCACCAGCCAGGGTCACCCAGGGTCACATAAAGTGGAGTGTTGCCAGCGTCTGCCGCCGTGTGCTCAGCGCCTCTGACTGAGGATCATGTCCACAGCCTGGGCCAGGTCGTCCACAGTGCCGTCGGCCGTCACTGTTGGGTGCCTCTCGTCGCTGGGCCTGAGGGAGGAGATGCAGACAGCACACGCTTAAAGAGATGCAGCATGGGAGGAAAACAGGAACAAACAACAAGGACTAGCAGTTTGATGCTATCAGTCGCATTAACAATACTGCAACCATGAACTGGAACAGTGGAAGATTCAGGAAGGGCAAAGCTTGCACAAGCAGAATCTTTTCAAAAGGGGTGTCTACGGCTTCAGGGGAAGGTTTTGGTGATAAAAAGAGGATCTGTGTCCTTTCAGAATGATCATAAGAGCTCACTTATGACCTATATCAAATTAAGAGTTTTCAGTGAATCTGTTGCTGTGTTGATTTCTTCACACTTAAAGGTGTCTTTGCAGCTGCTTGCCAAAAGCCCCAGCAGGGTGGTGCATGTTTTCTATCTCTATCACCAGCAGTCACACAATGTTCCAGACCTTTCTATATATCTGAAGGCAACTAAAAACAGACCAACTGAGGGTCTTTAATGAGAACTGCAGCCAAAGAAACCACCCAATTTCTTAAAATAAAACCAAAGAAGATAATTTGGTAACGTTGGCCAATGGTTTTCAAACCCAAAAAGGAAGCATTTACAAGATAATGTTAATCAAAAGGTTGTTAGAGAAAGGAAAGAAGGAAGAGCATTTTCCTGCGAACAAAGTGTTTTGAGGGGTTTTCTTTAACAATGGCTGTCACTCAGAGATGTCAGTCAGTCAGTTGGTGCAACACCTTGGTCCAGACTGAAATATCTCCATTGGTTTAGATGTTTAGAGCCAATATTCATGGTGCTCAGAGGATGAACCCTAATAACTTTGGCTGATTTTTCATCTTACATCACCAGCAGGACAAAGTTCTCCCTCATCAGTATCTCAACATCTGCTGGATGGATTGGCCCACAATTTTGTACTGATGTGTACAGATGATATATCATAGTGATTTTGTTGATCCTCTGACTTTTTCACCATGAAGTTGCCATTTTAAGTTTTGAGTGAAATGTCTCCAAAAACTTGGATGGATTACGAGGATATTTAGAACTGATATTCATGGTGCCCAGAGGATGAACCCTTATGACTTTATCGATCCCCTGACTTTTCATCTGACACCAAAAGCAGGTCAATGTTTACCCTTGTCCAGTAAAATATCTCAACATCTACAGGATGGATTGGCCTACAGATGTGTATGCACATTCATGGTTCCCAGATGATACCCAGTGAATTGGTGATCCGGAGTTTTTCCTCTGGGCCACCATGATGTTGACATTTAAAGTTTTGAGTGAAATGGAAAAAAACAAGATGGCCTGTCATGTCCCCCTCAGTATGAATTGTAATAACTTTGGTGATCCCCTGACTTCTCATGTAACACCATCATCAGGTAAACATTTCTACAGGTCTCACATCTCATTTTATGACCAAACCATATAAAAGTTATGACATTCCCATCAGCATCTAGCTAACAAATGCTAGCATGCTAACACGTGAAACTAAGACGGTTAGCATGGTAAAGATTAAACCAGCTAAATTGGTCAGCATTGCCGTTGTGAGCATGTTAGCAGGTTGTACACTCTGCATCTTGTTCCTTGTCAAATAGTGCAAAGCTTTACCTCTTTAGGCCTCTAAATTATTCAAATGATCTGAGAAAGGGAGAAATGCGCAGAGCTTAGACATACAACTGACATAGTGTAACCAGCAGACATGGCTTCTTTATAAAAAGGGCCCCAAGGCATCCTGTGTGCTATAATTACATCTATTTATTAGGGATAGGTTTATTGGAGATTGATGTTTTACAAGTTTTACAAGTATACAGTATCATGTGAACTCCTACTCATGGAAAAATGACTAAAGACCAAGGTCATAGGCCAAAAACGTCTCCGTCTGGTTTCCTAAATAGCTGAAAATCTGTAGGAGGCATGGGGCAGCTTTTCCTATCCCCCTCCTGGCTGCTGCCATTGTTTGGCTCAGGGCCCAGTGAAGGATGCAGATATGGCTGTTTAATCAGCTGGTAGGGGAAATGTGATCCATTTGGCGTGGCACCAGACCCGCGCCGGCATGCATGCAGGACCCTTTTCCTCCCCATCACATCAAAAGACAGAAACGCCCCCTTCATTCATCTGCAGGACTGCCCAGGTCTCCTGCTCATTTATGAAGTGGTGCCTATAGTCCCCTCCTCTCCCCGGGCTGCCTTGACCAGGCTCTGTGTGCTGCCTCTGTTCCCCAGTCACGGGTTGGAGCTCCAGATGGGGAGGCTTTGTCTGGCCCGGGGTGTGCGGCACACACCGCCATTAATCCTACCCTCTGAGAGTTTACGGAGGACCATGGCAAATATTTGTGGGCCGCCCAAGTGTAGCATTAGACAGAAGAGGCCGGTGGGGATGGGTGGGTGAGGAGAGGTGTTGAATACTGAAGCTGCGGTGAATGCGGAGAAGCGCTGCCATGTGTTTACGCATGTCTGTCAGCCACTAGTGCTTGGGTTATGTGAGCTGGTTCGCTAATGGTCTGGGTGTTATGTCTCCTGTGCTGGATTACTCCCACACCCTTTTCTGCCCCGAGGACTGATTGAGTTCACACACGCACACGCAGGCACGAACACACAAGCAACTTGGTCACATGGCTCTAATGTTTCAAGCAGCGAAGCCAACAGCATCGACCACACCGTCTCTCCAACCTGACGCTCCTTTTTAAAATCTCTCGTGGCCTCCGCCTTTCAGATACGCATGCATGCATGCGCCTGTGTCTTCATTTTGCTGCGTTCCTTCCATTGCCATGAATAATGAAGGAGTAACCAGGTCAATGTGACCATGCAAAATTCAGCACAATACAGCTAGTGTTACCAATGAGGTAATCTGCCGCTCGCTGCGCGTCCTTCAGGTCAATGCAATATCAATACACGTGAAAAGATAGGTTCGGTCCCTGAGTTCGGACAGTGCGCAGCCTTCATGTAAGGATGAGGTCAGCCATGAGGTAGGCGATGGGTAGCAGCCAAAAATGTAGTTCTACAAGGCTGCCACCATGCTGAAAAGCTGAAGTTTGGGGCATGGGAACAGAAATAGAGAGAATTAATTTTGGGATTTAAGCTGTGATCAAATAATTAGTTGTCATTAGTTATCAACCAAAATACCCCAAAACATTTTGGTTGAAGCTTCTAAAATATGAGGATTTGATGCATTTTTCTTTATTAAGAACTCATTTAAAATATTTGGGTATAAGAACGATGATCAGACAAAACGATCCCTTGCAAGACATCGACCACAGATCTGGGAACTCACCAAGGCCTTTAATTAAAACATTTTTAAAGATTCGGTCGGTGTCTCCTCACCCCCACGATGACGGAAAGTTTCACAACACATCGCTGAAGGTTCACAGCAAGCGTAGGTACGTGCTTGTGCACCTCTAATCCCCTACAACAGCTATGACATGACAGTGGATTAAACAGTTGTGCAGGCTGGACACGAGAACGTGGGTGTCGTGTGGGTGTTACTCAGGCAGTATAAGATTATAGCGTCTTACGAGTGTCATATGGATGGAAATACAACACGATGCTCTGCTCTATAAAACTCAAGAGATACACTTTTATAAGGACAGGCCGTGCCTCCGTGAAACGAAAGTGGAGACGAATGACTCACACAGCGAGTGTGCTTGTGTGTGAAAGTCAGCTGTGCGTCGAACGCTGAGAGAAAGATGAAGTATGATACAGATATAAAGACAAGGAAGGGAGGGGGGGGTTTGTCAGGATAGCTGACCATGGGTGAAAGGCTTGGCAGGTGTCCCATCGGTTAATGCTTAACACTGTACACAAAGAGACTCACGTGTGCGCAGAAGGAAGCAAAACTGTCACACACACCCGACTTCGATTTGCACTTCTCTGCTTACCCCTTCACCTTTGCTGAGTGTGCATTTGGCTTGACACAGCGCAGATAAAGCAGATAAGGCATACGCGAGGGTAGAGATGAAAAGTTCAACCTGAGCCAACGGAACATGACTATCAGAGTGATGTTTTGGTCCGGAGGCGTACGGGGGAAACCTGTCTGAAAACAGCTGCGTGACTTCAACAGTAATGTTTTTAATAAACAAATTTACGCTCAAAACAAACAGGGGGAAGAAGCTGCCCATAGCTAGTTAGCGCAGTTAGCTGTGCAGCTAGTGGTTCTGACGGGGAGCTTGGGGGCCAGGGGGGTGTTAGCACAGTAGCTGTAGCACATGCCTGAGCAGTCACCGCCCACTGTTGCTTCTGTAGCAGCTCAGCCGGAGTTTTTTTGGCTGTGACATCGCAACCTTAAGGAAGTCCTGATTTCTGGTTTCTCACTACGAACTGCATGTTTCTCCGAATGTTATGAGCTATACGTTTTTATATACAGTAGCTCATAGACTTGCTCTACAGTCACAAAAGTCATGGGAAGTCACTTTCTACAATATAGGACCTTTAAAATGTCAAAAACTGCTACAAAGATGATTCCCATGAGACTGAAGTTAGCATTTATAGCAATGAAAGAGGTCTGGTAATTAAGGCTTAGAAGTTTAAACACAAGTAGACTTCAACATTGGCCTCTGTTGAAGTCTACTGTTTGTTTAACCAGAAAGCCTCAAAGCCTCAAGCAAAAAATTGCAGTGTCACTGGTGTAAATAAAAGCAAAAGTATACAGGACAGCTTACAAACTGCAACACAATAGAGGAACAAAATGGAAGCTAACCAACACAGATATGACACGGAGAAAGTTTCCTCTGTATAAAATCCCATGCACCATAAGTGTTTTGGAATGTGTGCCGTCACCTGCCTTTGCATGGAGGAATCACATCTACGAGAGCTATGACAACGCTGCGAGGGGAAAATAAAAAAGGCAGCCTGCGAGCGAGAGACGGAAAATCCCTCGAGTCAGTTCATTGAGTAGAGTAAGTGCGTTTTTCATTCCAGAATAGTGAGTGCACCCTCAGCCAAAACACGGCCCTTTTTTTTTTTTTTTTTTTTTCTCACACTGAAGCAGACTACATAACCATAACCCGAAGGAGTACACGGCCTGGCGATAAGTATAGCCTTTATGTGCAGCCAAGCCCTTGTGGGTGACATAAGATACTAACACAAGACAAAGCGTTCTCACCCTCACCCCGCGGGGGGAAAGAGGAGGTTTGTAACCGCGTGCGTTTTCTGCTGCTCGGCGACTTGCGAGGAGCTTTTCGGCCTTGAGGGTGAGAATGTGATCGCTGTTTGACTGGCTCCGTTTTAAAGAAAAAGGTCACGGGAGAGATTGATGGCGTATCGGGATCCCTCAAAAGAGGTGACGACTCCGGCCGGTGGAGATGTTCCAACCTGGTTTTGTCATCATCATCATCATCATCATCATCATCCACTCCAGCTGCACCGTTCCCCCTTCTTCTTTCCTCTTTTTACCTGATATTTACAGAACTGCAACGAGACACTGATAACTCCCATTGAAATAATACAGCTGCAGCCTCTTGTGAAACAACAGATCAACTGAACTTGGGAAACCACCATGTTACGTGCATGTTATGGCAACAGAAATGACAGATGCTAAAGCTCGAAGCCCTTCGCATCCTCCGCCGAGCTCTGCGGCCGCACGGCAGCCGTTATCACTTCACTGTACAAAAAAAAAAAGTTGTATAATGTTGAGTCATGATCGGCAAACAGCTGCGGTATGGTTTTCACACTTTAACGGTTCTTTCCAGTCGAGCAGGAGACAAAAGGGGATTCCCTGGTTTCAAAGCATGAAGAGCCACTTGAATTTTTTTCATCCTGTAGCTTTCTGGAGAAAGAAAACATGTGAGTATGTGTGAGAGAGCAAGAGATAGAGAGAGAGAGAGAGAGAGAATATCCTGAACTGTCAAAACCGCGCACTGGAAACTTTTTTCTGTCCTTCCCGACCACAAACACATCTGAAGCGAAACGAACAGGACGTAAACCATAAACCTTCACTTTCTGTCTCAAAGACACAAAAACAGACCTGGCTGGTGTTTCTTGCAGGTTTTTTTCTCCTTTACTACAAACGCATACATTACACTGTAGATCAGATTTTGTGTTCAGTCTTGAGGCAACCATTGATTTCCATGCATTTCCATGTATGACATCAAGTACCAGTCTATTGAAACACCCTCAGGATCAGTCGTTCCTGTCCGCTGCTGGCCCGATCAGATAAGCGGGGAACGCCCGTCATTGGCGACACCCATCATTTCCCAACTATGTTCTCATGAATAGATACAAAACTAGATAGCATTATCAATTAGTTGTCATACAATCTATATGTTGTTAAGGCCAATTGTACTTGTGCTACAACTACCTGGAGTGGCAATAGCTGGACGTTTCAACCATAAAGGTCACCGATTATTGTAAATTGAATAAAAAGCAGCATTGCAACATTTGTTAATCTTGTCTGATTACTTTGATCCTTAAAGAAATGGGAGGATGTATCTTTTAATCAAATCGCAATTTCTGTTGACTTCAGTCGAGTTAATTAGCTGAGCTTTTCACGCACCGACAGGGAAATGCACATTACCCCCCTGAGGGCCACGTAATCCGAGCCGCTAATCGCTGCTCTAGATGTCAGGGTGAACATCAAGTCCATGAAACCAATTTGTTTCCACTATTGGTGGTGTTAATGCAGTGCAGGCGAAAGTCTTATTTGGAAAGTCTGCACTTCATTATCTTGTTACCGCGAGGTAACTCGGGAAAGAAAAATAAATACAGATTCAACGTCGACCGAGATGGATTGCACTGCAGCCTGAGCAAGTTTCAAGAGTTTTGCGCATAGATGAAGTAAAACAACATTAAGGAACAGAAACCACTGGCTCCTATATGCAAACGAAAGCGCTGTTGTGGTGGAGTAACTTCACACTAGATCTCTGTGCATTGAAGCGTATCAGTCTGATCGCATCCAAAATCCCATCTGGGTGTGGTCAGGTGTGGGCCCTCGTTCTTGAGCCCACACAGATCGCAGAAGGAACATGTAGTTACCAAACGCTGACGGCGCAAGTGGGATTTTTTTTTTTTGCTGGGTGCAGTTTGATGTTCACTGTGATGGATAACTGAACAGGTTTCAAGAGTCTGCTGATCTCTGGCACTCACCATGGCTCCTCTGCGGCAGGGTGTTATTAGTGTACAACCCGCAGATTACGACGGGCAATCCTTGAAGGGGAACTTCCCCCAATTTGACACATCAAAGTCTGTTTACAGGTCTCTGGGGGAAATACTTCTGCATGTGTGAAAGAAAAAAAAAAAAAAAAAAAGATTGTTGTTTTATAACTCCAGAGGCAGCTGCGTGAAATTTGAAAGTCAATGTGACAAAAAAGTGGGAATGCGGAGCCGAAAAGAAGCGACCGTGCCAGAATTATTGAGCTCACTTGACATCTCTGGTTGCAGTTAGCCACTCGAGGCTACATTAGCTGCTGCTAGCATGACACAAAGGAATCCTCTGTCTGAATTGACAGCTATCGAGTTGCATTGTGGGTAACGCGGGCACCAGATTGTGACAAGGAAGGAAGAAAGAAAGAAAAAGATTTCTCTGCTTCTGCTACATTGTTTTTGATCCATTTTTCAAACGACTCGTTGTGGAATCTTGCGGTGAGCTTCCAAACGTTTTTGGAACGTCCTCAAGGTGTCGCACGCATCGACTGTAAACACTTAAAAGTGAATTAACTGTTAAAAAGTCATCACAGAGTTTAAACGTTTCACCTTTTAAAGCATACTTTTTGTCTACATAGCAAAATTCTGACAAAAGTAAACTCCCTTCGTCATTTCCCAGCTGTCCTGTCGGTGTCGTGCTCAATATGCGGCGCTTCATGTGACCCAGATCTAACCCACCACACTCTTTTCATCGGCGTGTTATTATTAGCGGCGCTGCTGATGACATGCTGAGCGTTCGTTTGTGCGCGCGTGTGTCTATATCTCACCGCGCGGGAGTGTTTTGTAAGCGGCGAGGGACTGCTGAGTCACCTGCTTCTGGTTCAGAAATTGCTCACACACATGTGCAGCCACACAAACACGTACACACAAACCGTCAGGAGAATGAAAAAAAAAAAAAATGGCTCCAGCAGAAAACCAGGCAAGGGCCCAAGTCCCCCCCCCACCACCCCAGCCAAGCAGCCTGTCCATTGGTAATTGCAAGAGGGATTGGATCCCCATTGAAACGACTAAGGGCCTGTGTTCATGTATTTAAGAGGCAGTGCTATGTTTCAGCCTGCCATCTGTGGGCTTGAGCTCTCCGATTCTCTCCCACTCTCGCTCCTTTTCTTTCGTTCTCTTTCTGTCTCTCAGGGGTGGAAAAGTACCGTCGAGGGGCTCAGTGGCCAAGGCCTGGCCAGCTCCTTTGTCTCACCGTGGGAGTCTAGTCTCACTGTGAAAAAAGCTCAGGTTAATTATTAATATCTCATTGACTTATAACGCACGGCAGGCTTTAGAGGAGCCCGCAGGCAGAGGAAGCCGTCGCTCCGGGGTGGTGAGGGATGGTAGGGCCAGGCTTTGGGCACCCAGCGGAGTGCCACGGAGCTCTTTGACGTCTTTGTGCGGCTACTGTCGCATCCATCTAGAGTCTGTAATTAATGTGCGACGCCCTGTTATGTTCTGACCTGATCAAAACAGAAAGTTCAAAACATAGGGGAAAAAAAAGAGGTTGCGGAATTAGGTGGGGATGAGTCTGTCTTTAACCTTTACTATTCCACTTTGAGCTTTGTTGTACTTTGTCGGGATTTATCACGAGGTAACGCGATCACACTGACCTAAAATCACCAACATCCCTTCGTATTGACCGATCTCGCAGCTTGCTCTGTTGTGAATGACAGCAATCTTGATCGATCACGGCTCATTTCTCCATTTTGGCGCTAGCTTTATCCCCCGATGCTCGTAGTTTTGCCCAATTATTGTGAGATAAAGTTTCTGTTGCCATCAAAATTAGCTGTTTATCTCTGCACGTAATTATTTTGGCTAATGTTCACCTCTGACAATAAATCCCGATTGCCATCCATGCAAGCAACAAACCAAATGGATAAATATGGCTGTTTTTAACCATATTTGGCTCAATGTGGGTCAATATGGCTTTGTTTAGCCATATTCTGGCAGAAATACGAGTGTTTGGAAAATACTGACCACACAGATGGACACACAAGTGGATTATTTTGCAGAAGTTTCTATTGATATTTTGTGCCATGAGTCTTGGTCACCATTGGATTCCATCGCAACTGTTGCAGGGCTGTTAAGGGTGTTACTATTCTAGTCGCACAAGCACCCAAAAATCTGTCGAATGCGACTTCACATTTTCACTAGTTGCACCGGTGCGCCGAAAATGTAGACATGTACTTTTCGAACAATAGGGGTTATCACAATTTGTTGTTAAGTGAAGATAAGCATATATTTGCACCTTTCTTCCCATTACATGTTTTAAGAAATTAACTATAATGATTCATTAAGTTATGTGCCGGTGCACCCACCTGGTGTTACCAGTGTAACCCGAATGAAAAGTTAGTCCGGAGCCTTCTGTTGCTTCTGTCCTCTGTCAGCAGGAGAAAGAGAGCAAGCGAGCGCGGAAAGTTGAGATACTCAAAAAAACTCTGACTTGTTTACTGTGGAATATCCTAGGGAAAGCATAGAAATATTAGTTAAGAACAGAGCGACAGGGAAATAAGACAGAGAAGTGTTGGGTCCGGAGCCAAGAACTGAGTGCTGGCTTGCTGGCCGGGGAAATCACTCCCAGAATTGATTATGTTTACATTCCCTACAAAGCTGCCGATTCCAATCCACAGGAATGAGATGAAAACAAAGCTTAGCGCTAAGTTAATTAGAGGCGGGACTGTATGGAATTGTGGTAAAGCGCTGCTCTTACACACAGAACCCGATAATCCAGCCTATATGATTATAATAATATGGAGAATTAAAAGGAGGCATTTCTTCATTTTTGTTTATTTATTTGTGAAAATGTCAACTTCTGCAATCCTGAGGCACAGCAAAGGAACATAACCCACCCACCTCTGGAAAAAGAAAGGATAAGGTGGGAGCGTGCAGCCAGGAAGAGAGATCCAACAAACAAAAGCCAGCTTTCATGTGTTATCTGTTAAAAAGGAGGGAAATCCAGCAGTGGAAATAGAAACCTTATGCAACATGTATTTTCCTATTTTGCCATGCAAATATCCTGCCAAAGGGCCCTGCCGCTGACTGACGGAGCAGATGCAGGGAGAGAAGTGAGAGAGGCTGGTCAGAGATCAGTGGACGGGACTGAAACGAGGGTTGACTCAGGGGTGGTTGAGTGCACACTGCGAGATACTGTATGCTACTATGACAACATTAGATTTCTATATGTAGATGATATTGTATACTGTCTCTGTTGCTCTGGGCCAACAGTGTTTTATCATGGGGGCTGCAACAAACCAAGCGCACTGTTGACTCAATCTGCCTGTTTGCCACAGAACAAACAAAAACCCAAACGGGTCGCAAAGCTCTTGATTTCAGTTCCTCTGATGGTCCGGGGGGACTTGGACACAAAAGAGGGCCCCATGCGGATTCCACCCCAGTTCAAAGGCCACATTGTGCACATATTATGATTCACTGGATTCGGCGTCAAGGGTCTCTGTGATGGTGCGGAGGCAAACAGACCGCAATGACAAATTCGGAATTACTGTAGCTGTCGGGTTGACAAGCTTTTTAATCTCGCGGCCCACAGCCTCAGTGGAGAAATGTGAAACGAGATAACTTCACTTCCTCCCCACGCAGACAAAACTCGTGCGCTAACAGAGGTTAACAGGACAGGGCGTGGGACTGTGCTGGTGTGCCAGACGCTATAAAACGGCAGCACTCTTGTCTGTAAAGAAGAACAGTTCGCAAAGGTCAAGACGGAGCGAGAGAACAGAGAACGTGCAACTCAAGCATAACCTGCTCTTGAATCCAGTTCTCCCAAAAAAAAAAAAAAAAACAAGAAAATGTGAAAAGTGAAAGGAGATGTCATAATCGTCTCGGTGACACATGCAAGGCCTTGAAGTATTGTAGGGACCGTCTGACGGGGCACACACTTGAAGCCATTGCCACCACCCCGTGCATTATCATAGCAACTGAGGCTATAGGACACCAGGGGAGGGCTGAAAGATAAGCTAGGCTGAAATACAGTATGTACCTGAGAGCCGTCCCAGGGGCAGCGCTCCGTTTATAAAGGAGATTAAGCTGCAACCACAGCCATGCCTGCACGGTCGAGCTGTCAAGGTTCAGTGTCACAGATCTGCAAAAGGACGAGGCCCATCCATAAACCCAACACTGCCGCGCTGTGCTCACCGTAGTGTCTGTTTGATTCCCGGGAAAGAAGATCTGATAGGTTGTTTATGTCGGAGGGGCGGGGAGCATCACCTTTCTGTAGACACATACACATACTAGAGTGGAATGTTCACACTTTTCCATGAACCCTTTCACTCATCAGTCATTCAACCTGTGTGTTTATTCAGGGTGGAGGATCGTTAACCCTCGTTTGCATAAGCGCCCTGTGTATGCAACAAAAAAAACGGACGTTTTACATGCTGTAAACAGTGTTAGTACAAACAAGATAGGGAAACTAACACCACAACGTATAAAGAGGAAACTGGAATAGAGAAAAAAAACAGCCAGTTGCTAGAGTGCATACCTTTGCTAAGGCCCAACAGTCCCCTTTTGTACCCACTCATAGATAGCAGCCACTTAAATAAGCCACATATTTTTTTTCCAAGATCCATGCATTATTCACTGAGAATACTCCATGTCATTTTAATTCTAAGTGCTGTATCGTAGTTCAGAACTGAAGAAGCCTGTTGGATCAGAGGTGAAACGTCTTCAAGAAACTGAAAACACGTCCAGTTGCCTACGATACAGCACTTAAATTCCTGGATCTTATCTTCATCCAGATCCACACCAAAAGTTAATGGGGTCTATTCTTGGCCACGCCCCAACCTCCTCCAAAGTTTTGTGGAACTCTGTTCATTAGTTTTTGTGTTACCGACCAACCGACCAACTAACCGACCAACCAATCAACCGCAAAACCAACCAACCACAAAACAACCAACCACAAAACAGCAAACCAACCAATCAAGCAATCAAGCACAAAACTGACCAACCAACCAACCAAATGGGCAAGGCATTACCTCCTAGGGGTAGGTTATAACCAATTTCAACAGCATGTACTATAATATTTAAACACTTAATGCCTTCAATTTATTCCAGAAATTTTGGAGAAAACAATTCCAGGATCAGTTTTGAAATTAAAAACCTCCAGAACAAGCTTAAGTTCATATCTGTGTTGCAGTCCAATTTCCTGTACAGCAGAAATTTCGCAACAATGCGCACTAGATCTTACTAGAAAAACATTCAAATGATTAAAGCGTAGCTCTCAGAATCATCCAGCCGAGCTTTTGACAACTTGACACAGATCAGAGTAAACTTGTGAAAATAAACAATTTTACAATATTGTGCTAGCAATTAAAGATTTATGACACAAATGTTGAACGCTGTTATATTAAGCTGAGAGCGAAGATCTTTCTGCTGTGGGAGCTGTACCTCGCTTTTGCAATCTGTTTCCTCAGGCTGATGGGCCATTTGCTTTCCTAATGAGCAGTCCTTCCTTCTACTCACTGCACTGATAATGGCTTTATTTGCATGACTTTATTACGAGGACCAGTGGAAATCGGCAGTGGATATCCCTCACTAATCACAGGTTGTGTACCACTCACCCAGTGAGCTCAGTCTGGGTGGCTTTGAAAGAGGGACTCTGCCCATTGCTTGGCACTAGAGACTTATTTCTCTGGACTTGACCCAAACTGGATCGATGGGGAGGTTCACCGCCATGAGACTTTAAGATAGAAGTTTGTCTCAAGTTTTTAAAAGCTTTGGGAGAACAGATAACATTAGATGACTTTACTATGGCCTCCAACCAAATCCTTTTGACTCTCATTCCACATCTAGCTCAGACCTGCTGGTTATAATAAAGGTGATTGCAGGAGTAGCAGTTACAGTGATAGCTATGAATATTTGCATACCGAGCATCTGGTACCGTGCGTTCCAACTGATATTGCTTTAGTGCATGATACTGCACGTATGTTTTTATGTGATTTTGCACGAGTAGAACAGCTTTGATGTTGATAAGGTGAGTCGTAAATGGTAAAAAAATAAATCCTTTTAGTGTCTTACACATAATGAGGTGTAATCTTAAAAAGATAAGTTTGTGACATTTAGGCCATTTTGTTATCATGTTGTTGTTGTTTGACCTCTGTACAGTAGTCATTTAAAGACATTATTAGACATTTTCAGTTACGCTAGGCTGTTTGTTACCAGACATAGCTGGCCTTTGAGCTAAATGCTAACATTCATGCTAACAACTGAAGGCTAACACCCAAAAGCCACTTTCCCATTGTATTGTTCTATGCTGCGATTTCAACAACCTAGCTGTGCTTTCAACTAAATGTTTTGCATGATACATGCTAGCATTTGAAGGCTATGTCCTAAAGCCACGATCTCTTTGCATTCTTCATCCCTGATTTCAACAACGTTAGTGGGAAAACTATTGACAAGTGAGCCTCTTATTTGTAATTTCAAGTCAAGGATATTAGCATTTGTAAAGTAGACAATCTTCAAATTAGCGAAATTAGGTGTCAGTTAACTACTAGCAAAACGACTGCAAACAACATTGCTGGCGGACACAGATGGACAAAATCAAATATTAACACTAAAATGATCAATTTGGCAAATTAAACTGGAGCTATTGTTTATTCGTCTTTGGTTTCACTTGTAAATGCAAAACGAAAATAACAATAACATTGCTAATTTAAGCTTCAGCTACTTTTACCTGGTGCTACTGCTACATTGCTAGGAGTGGAGGTATTTTGCAAAAAAAGTCTTGAGATTTTCTTATTATTTCCATTCTACAAACATATAATGAATGGAGAATTAACAACATTTAGCATGTGGACATGTTCTCCAACAAGCATGCTAACTTTGGCAGGTTTGGTATTAACAAACATGCTAATGTAGGCATGTTTAGTATTAACAAACATGCTAATGTAGGCATGTTTGGTTTTCTAAATTGTCTGAGCTTGGCGTAGCAGTGAAACCTACCCACAGCACAAAAAATAAATACAAAAAAAGCACTGAAGGAAAAGTAATTTGCATGGTAATCACATGGCTACTAACCCCCCTGCAATGCTCGCTTCCTGTTAGTGTCCCTCAGTGACGGCCACAGACAGAAAGGGCACGAACTAGGGTGCGGTTTCGGCAAACTAGCTCATAGTTTCTATCATCAGGGACTGAGTCTCTCTGGAGACGTTTAATCTGGCTCAGGCCTGCTTAGAAAACAGTTTCCCAACACTCACATTAGCAGTCAAGCGTTGGCCACAGGGAGAGGTTTACAATGTAAACCATTTTGGAGTTGGTTGCTGCTGTGTGAAAATGTTTGCTGTGCACTCTCTGCCAGATTCCAACGGGAATCCAGCGAGGGCTTCCTCTAACTCGCTGGCCCTCGCTCAAAACACCTATCAATACTTTGCTGGTAGCCGACACATACACTACACTGCTTTCTCCTCGGCAGAATTACAAGTGTCAATGCCGAGGGTGTATGTTCAAATCCAAAGCCTGAAACCCAACTTAGTTGATTGTCACGGATACACAGAGACGGACAGCACTGCCAACACCAAGCGGTCCAGAAAGTAATTGTGTCGGCTTGCGGGAGCAATTAAACCGGTTTACAAATGGTGCATGAAAGAACGGCATGTTGTGAACCTGCTTTCATGAAAACCTCAAAGCAACCCAGTTCTGTGCCGACGCAGTTCCTTGAAGATAAGAGAACAGAAACAAGAACACAGGACCGGTCGAGGCCACAGACCGTGAGAGATGACTATTTAAAAAAAGACAACTTACAAGACTGAGCCACAGGACTGAAAAAAACAAGGACAGGCTAAGTTTGACCATTAAAACAGTTGTGTAGGGCTGGGTGTTATTCTACATCGTCTGATACTGGTTTTATGTACTGTTACAAAAACAACAATGAAACACTTTTTTTTTTTACCAAGATCCACTAATCAATATTTTACTCTGACAGCAGATCAGATGGCTATGTGAAATCCGAAAGGGGTCACTTGTTGTGACGTACCCACAAAGAGCGTGTGCCGAGTTCCAAGTGGCAGGCAAAATTAGTGACTAGCTGCTGAGCGTAGCGGAACATTTAACAGCTAAAGAGCCTGATACTCCTTCAGGGAGCTGACGAAGAACCAAGCCACAGCTAAAAGGAAGGTGAATATCGAATTTACATTTGCCAGGCAGCCAGAGGCATGACTCAAATGAATGCTAATGCTGTTCCACGAGTGCTAGGCAACTGTTTGCAAACACTTTTGACACGTAGCTAGGTGTGAGCGGCTAGCATGTGATTGTCTTGACTCTACGACTACGAGGCTTGCAGTGGAGTTGCTGTGCATTGTCAGCATAATGTGAGGTTTTTCTCATTCTTTCTGGTCTGCCAACGTGGCATGAATGCAGAAATTTAAGCAACCTTAGCAATGTTCTCTGACAAAGAAATGCTAACGCTAGCATTTGCCATGTGGGGAGGAACACAACTCAAAATGGATGCCGCTCATACTCTGTGGTTGTGTAAAAAGGAACTGTGAGATATCACTGTTGCATTTACAGCCCGGTCCACAAAAAAACAATCATTGAAGTTTTTAACGGAATTATCCCAAATCATCAGGTAGAACAGCGGTCCAGCACTGTATATTTTACTGGTTTCCAAAGTTGTTACCTTTATTGTTAAACAGTATATGCTGATGAAAATATATCCGACTTCGACTCAGACAGAAATGCCTGAGTGAATGAATTTCTGTCATTTTTTAGTCATGTTGGCATTTCCCTGGAAGTTAAAGCGACAGGCGACCAAATAAAACGCACTGTTGCCTTGGATAAAATTATGGATTTCTATGGGTTTAAATAC